>JAQFXM010002127.1:0-26608 GCA_034693345.1 Entomobrya multifasciata
TTAAAAAACACCGAAGTTATGGCCAAAAAACTTAATGTTTTGCATGCCACAACGGCTTGGTACCCAACGGGTTAAATGTAAAATGAAATTAATTCGTTATTTACAACTTTATCTAATGATAAGTATTTTTATTTGTTACAATGCCATCTGTTCTTTTAAATAGGTAAATGAAGCAGAACACAGCTTACAAAAACGAAAGTTTATAACATCAACTGGACATTTTTAGTATATCTGCCGTCGTAACTTTAAACAGTATTTTCCAAACACTACACAATTTTAAAATAAATATTTAGCTATATTTTTAACCTCGTGGTTCTTATACTAGGTTTTCTCGTTGGTTTGCCTCCAGCTTTTTTTATGATCTGATATACATTGAATTTCTAAAAAAAAACCTTAAGTTACTCATAATGACAATTCGATTTCAAGAAACAGACAAATAACACTACATGTAAATGTGAGATGCACCACAGTCGAGTGGTATAAAAACAAAATAACTTTATTTTAGAATGAATAATTAACAATAAAAACAGTACTTTGGCAGAGCACCTGAACTACACATATCAACTCTTCAAAGCCAATTTAATCCCTATTACCGAGCCGGCCGAGATTCATAAATACTTAGGATAACATATATGCAGTCAAGCTTGGTTCCTTCTGAATGTTGTGCATGGCATAAACAAACGTGTTGCAAGATTGGAATATTGAGAAAAACGACGCAAACAGATAAAATTTCAAATTGACCCCAAAGCAAACTACTGCTGCAGTTAAAAACTTCGCCCCAAATACAACGGACAAAGTTCATTGAATCCAAGTTTCTTATACATGTCAGTAAAGTAATTTTCGTCCTTCGATACTTCAATAAAGCAGCCAAATACACCTGAAATTTTCATTATTCATAAAATTATAGGGTTTGTTCACAAAACACTGCTCAGTATACAATTTCATGAAATACAAAACCATTTACCATTCGCACGTAATGCTGCCAAAATGCATGTAACAAGCCTTTTCGGTACGCTTGGGTCAATCAATGGAGTCAATACCATGAATTTTAATTCAGCCGGATGATTTGCCAATACGTCAGCAGGAATTTCTTGCAGGTCAGTGTGTAATGACGCTATCACCTCCTTAAAAGTCAATGAAGTCAATTTTACACATAAATTAAATGTAAATTATGTCTAACATAATTCTCAGAATGAAATGCGAAAAAAAACCACAGCAAATACCTTAACCATATCCGTATCGTTATCAGTTGCCAATGGGTACTTTTTCCTCAAACTCTCTATCCATCCCACTTGAAGTCTTCTACGGAACTCTTTGGCATTCAATACTGCAGCAGCAGCACCAACAACCGTTTCGTTACTGTCTTCAACAACAAAACTGACTTCCGGACTCAAGTTAATGAAGCCTCCAATTGTACTACAAAAAATAAGAAACGAAATAATATTCGAAAAACAATACTACATACTACAAAATCCGGAAACGATCACGATCAAGAGTATTAGCACGCACATATCACCAGGTAGTTCAGCATATCGAACAAATTCATCCGCAGCACTCAGCCCATCCTTGAATGTCATCGTACAAATTTTGTAGACTGCGCTTTCATCAGATGCACGGTACGGCCGGATTGTGTAAGTTTGTGAACTTGGTATGTCAGGTGCTTTATACAAATAGAGGTCCGTACCGCGATCTACTGGAATTAGTCTCTGTAGGAACAATTTGTCAAAAAAAAAGTACGTCAGAAAGGATTCTGAAAAACTGATTCGTGAATCTAATCACCAAAACCACTTGTAATGCACATACTTGTAGTTCTGCTGTCAGTCCACCACGAATCACCCAAGGTTCCTGGTCTCCACTCATAAAAGCCTCTTTCCAGCCTTTCGAAAACCCTAATTGTAAAAAGTAATGAAACTATTAAGATATTGTTTGCATCATAGCTAGAATCTGTAAAAGCAGAAGAATGTAAAATACCACTAAAGAAGCTACCTGAATAACTAAGCAACTAAAAACCATTACCATCCACTATATTTTCTATTAAATTCAGTTAAAAGGGCAAAGTGATAAAAAAAAGTACATACGTAGCGTTGTAACACAATTAGTGCAAACCAAAGGAGCAAAAACTACAATCGGTATCAACGAAAACAACAGGTCAACTTAAAATGCTACGGTTGCTAGCTAGTTAATTGAAATGCTGTAAAATTATTACATATTCTGTAAATCTTACTATTTCTCTTTACAGCATTAGAACAAAAAGGATACAAGCTAGTGAATTAAGGATCGTTGCAAATTATTATGAAAATGATTGCATGGTACAAGTTAAAACACAATCTCTATTGAATATAATATGATAGATAGAATAGGGTTCAAGATAAAGCCCAGAAATCTCAAGAAACCATGAGGCACCCAAAGTCTACCCTTAAGGACCAACAAACAATTTCAAACAAGTCCAAAGTATTTGATGTACAGTCGTAAATTAAAAATGTAACTTGAACTTGTTTGAAAATAATTGTTTAACTCAACCACAGCCACTCAGTTCTGAATTTCTTTGAGCCAAAAACCGAAATGGCAAACTATTACAAGCATATAAAACAGCCATGAAAAAACATTCTAAGCAAGTAAGCCATAACCAACAGATAATTGTGAAAAATCAGGCCAAGTAATTGTACAGCACTATATCAACAAGTTATTCACTGATAAATTAATCTGAAAGCAATTTAATCTAACTAAAATTTAAAAAATGTTCCTACATGTGTATGACCCCGTTGTAAAAACGGAAACAGTTGCAGGGATGTGTCCATAAGCTGTGAAAAAAACAGGAAGTCTGAATTAGTATTTTCATCTATCGAATATATTCGATGGTTTAGAGTTCACTTTAATTACTTAACAGAATAGTATAATATTTCATAGATGATAGAATTTTTGGACAACCGTGACAACAATTAGTTCAAGCTCCATGCTGCGAAGCTTATAAACATTGTTATTTAATCAAACTTTTTCCGGTTTCGCATATACTCGTAGACTTAAAAAGTAAGATAAAATTAAAATGCTGCTCACTTTAAGAATAAAACGACCGAACTTGTTAGTACTAAAGTAGAATGAAACTATGTATTAACAGCTGCAACCGAAATTCGATTAGTTCTTTATGTAAAAGCTATGCAGTAAATAATATTCCAGATAAGACAGGATCAGTCTCATGCAGCTACTGAGCATTTTTTGCTTTATGAATTAGTACAAAAGTGTAACAGCTAAATGAAAATGATGATCAATTGTTAGAAATACAGAATACTGACCAGAATATATTAGAAAACAGCATCCTACTATAAAAATGGTTTAAGTGAATCAAAATTATCAGCACACAAAAATATTTGCATGGATACACTGCCACCGTTGCCCATTGCATGAGGTTTAAGAAATGTAGTACTATAAAACGTACTTGTAACTATAAACAGCTTGCATCCCTGTAACCTTGTTTAGTCTATTAAGATGACTAGAACACTAGTAATCAGTTTGATGGTTGCACTGAAGGGGAATTCCCTACTTGGTAACGATTAAATAATTTCCCAACATATAATAACTTTCATGTTTCAGTATCCACTATGAAAATGCATACCACCAATAATACTATAAATATTCTACAGACGAAACTAACAGAGAATAAATAAAAACAAGCAAACTTACCAAGCCATGTAATATAAGAATTCATCAAAGATGTTACTCCTCGCATGTCCCAAATGTATGGATACAATTCATACATCAATTCTCGGTTGGGAACATTATCCAGCTTTTTACACAAGCGGTGGACATTTTTAGTCTGTTCTGTAAACTTGCCAGCCCTTTCAAACCATTCAGCCACCTGAATAAGTTTCAGATTATAAAAATTGTAGTAAGAATTGATAAATTTTCTAATTGTTCAAGCAATGCAGTCTGCATATTATATAAAAACTTACGTCTGGTTTAGATTTATCAGCTTCAGAAATACCAGCGACTAGATTTGAGTTGGTTTTCAGCCATTGAAACTCGTGTAATAATTGCAAGCCCTGGTTGCCATGCTCAAAAGGCAAATAAAACAAATCACAAAGTAAATGCAAGTCTTCTATGGTCATTTCCAAGTTGGGATTCATATGCTTTGTTTCCTCATCCAACTGGTTTTCCACCTAATTGTAAGATAAAGCCAAGTAGCATGTAGTTGAAACCGAAAGTTTAAAGACCAGTTAATCAACGAGTATATGTCATACCTGCATAGATGAGGATGGAGTATTAGCTTGATTTGTGGAACTACCAGCGGATTCTAATTCGGAATCTAAATTCATAACGGAAACCGATGTGTTGCCTGATTCCACACCTTCATCAGGACTCGACATTTCCTAAATGTAATAAAAATGCAACATGAAAGCGGTATTCTGCGTCCAACAATGATATGTAGCATGTCATTTTAAGTCATGTCAAGACAAAATATTGAACACATTTTTTGAAACGATATTGCTTATGTCACATACACTTGTTCTCTCATTATTTTCTCCCATTGCGACATCTTCAGATGCTTTGTCTCCCACAGCACTTGATGTTGTTGGAGGTGGTGATCTATTCGGAGGGGTTGCGTTACAATCCATGGGTTCTGGGAAGCTTGTTGCCTGGGAGTAAATACAAAACTATTTTAAATCTTGCGCATGAACCAGTAACGCTTAACAATAATACTAATGTTCATACTTGTAATTGCTCAGTATCAATACAGGTGTTTTTTGTAAGAGATACCGTTTTTATTTCTGTTTCCGTTATATCAGGATCCGAGTTCCCCATGTCCACAGTAGTTGTACTTGTTACTGTATCCACTGTATCACCACAAATCACCTAAAACAAAAGGATTTGATGAACGAACATGGAAATTTTAACAAAAAAACACAAGGGTCAATTTTCCTGAATACGAAACGCTGCGAAATAATCATCACCTTGTCGTCAGCAACAAGACTGTTCATTACTGTGGTAGAAGTCGGAGCAACGAGGTTATTGTTACTATTCTGTTTACAAAACAAACATTGAATTCGATAACTTAGCTTTCTCAATTACTATTATGTTTCGTCAATATTTAGAATATAATTTTAAATTACCTCAACAATGGCGTTTAGTTCACTAGCAGTGCAATTTACAGTAGGTACATTTGGAATAGCAGAGGGCAGTATTGAAGTAGTTCTTGGAGTGCTGCACGAAGTAGTTGTCGTTGTGGTTGTGCTTGTCAAAGAGATACATGTGTTGACGGATGGTAAGAGTGGAACAGGGACACTAATTATCTGGGGTTTCACGATTGGACCCCAAGCTGGCTTATTCTTCTTGAATTCTTCTAACCATTCCTGTTACGGAAAAATAGATGGTATGACAATACTAAAGTAAAAACTAGGTTTGCATAACATAAAATTGATAGAAACAGTAAAATAACCTGTAGAGCATGACGAAGCGCTACAACTGGATGGTATACATGAGGAGGCAAATTATCTGGAATATGAGCCAAGCTGCAATCTTCACCTTCTGTTTCAAGTTTTGCATCAGGATTCATAGCTTCATCTATAACATAAAAGAATAGCAATTTACAATATAAATAATCATTAACCCTTTTAACTCTGTTGATGAGAATGCTTATAAATATGTCTGAATAAAAATCATACCTATCTCCTTCTTGGCATCCTCGGAACAACGACTCCATTGAGCCAACGTGTGAATGGCAACAAAATTAGCTCCGTATTCACAATTTGGATTTGTCAAAACACCGCGTAAACGAGGAATAATGAGGGGACTTCTACCAGAATACGGCCCTAGAAATACGCGTTTTTGATCGTAATCGTTAGCATGTAGGTTATCCCAGATTACCGGCGGACGCCTCAAAACTTCAGCGATCTCTTCAATAGACTCAACAGTAAGATCCTTGGATATAACTTTTGGGCCTAGAACGGATTAAGTTTTTAAATGTTTACTAATATTGTAGTTTATATAGTTTGGAGTTTATCTTGCGATATCCATATTTTGTTCTTACCTGTCCACATAATATCAATATTCGGATCCAATTTGTTACCAATAGTTATTAAATATTCAGACGTTTTTACACTTGGAACTGCTCTCGTTGAACAGTATTCCGTGGGACAAAATAAGAATTTGTGTGCATTAATGTGCTGATAAGCTTCGTTAGTAACAGAAACTTGAGCATGGGCAAATGATTTGAACATCTCTTTGTCAGCCTTAGACATTTCGCGATCAATGTCATCAAAGAGTATAGCAAATGCGTCACAGCCCAGCTGGTTGACCTAAAAAATATTTAAAAAATGCGAACATGTAATAATTGTAAAATTGCAATTTAAAAAAAATCCATGACAACTAATATCTACCTGCTCCAATTTGCGCTTCAAAGCCAGAACATCCTTGGTACTAGAGTAGAGTATATCCAAACCTGGTGAAATGGCATAAATAAAACACATTCCATTTTCCTTCGCGGCCATAATTAAGCTCGAAAGATGATCCGCTTCCTCAACCGTATAAAGTTCTCGCCAATATGCCCTGTGCTTGTAGTCATCTTTAGGAGCATACAGGTATGAATTCATTCCCCACTTCTTCATCCTTTACAAAACAGTAAAATCATTTAAAACAATGCAACCCAATTACATATCAATTATAAACTTTAAATAACAACACTTACTTGACAAACAAATCTTTTCTTTGTTCGGTTGTCCATGGTCTCCCATAAAAACCTATTAAGTTTCAATCAAAAAAAAAACATTTCAAAAATTAGTTTTACATCGAAAATTAGAGGTTTCATTCCATCATAAATCAGCAACTTACCTTCAACCACTCCGCAAATTTCCATCTTTGCAAATTGCTCTCCAACCTTCCCAGCTTTACCAGGGATTCTCTCCTAAACAAAACAATTAAAAATAATAAAATTAATTAGATTCTGCTAATCCATCTTTAAACTCAATGTTCACTTCAACTGTCATCGCGCAAAAACTTTCCAAATTCCCAATTACTTTTTCACGCATACAAAACCATAAAAGTAAGTTTCCACATCACCAAACGCAGGAAAATAGGTAATAATTATGTTTGCATTAGCCAATGTGCATTATCATACCTTTTTTGAAGTAACCTAACTCTCCGCTACAATTAAGAACAAAGACCAGCCCACCTAATTGCTTTTAACTGACAACTATATTTAAACTAATACTTTTTTCCACAGTCAATTATATAACGACTATAGACAGTGTCAAATAGAAATCTTTGACTGACTTGATGAATGTCCAGATACTTTAACTGATTCAGTCCATATTAAAAAAACAATGAAATATTATATTAATTAAATTAGCAAGACATTTCCGTTCTTTCCGCACTCGCATTCGTCTTGATCAGTCGGTTTTTTTGAATAGTAACAAAAATACATACATTCATTCAACATTACTTGTTTATCTCGGCCTCGGCTGATATTATTTGTGTTTTGATAGGATGATGATGGAGAGTGGAATTTTCCTCTCCGGCGGATTGCTATGTATTCAAGCAGGAGGCAGGCTTCAAGACAGGAGAGAGTGAGTACACTAAATATATTGTGTACAGGGGATGGACATGAACATGACATATAATTTTGAGCATTACATTGCAATGCTAGCAAAAAGGGTTATGTTTGATTTTGCGATCTTTCCTCTCCAAAAATCTCCGATTCAACAAAATTATTCACCCGCTCCACTGAGCTGGAGCATAGAGTAATATGTAGAATTTTTAAAAGCCATGTATCGTTATCGTAAAAACCGTTTTGGAGCTTTGTCGTGAATGAACAGTGAAATGGGTTTTCTTTTCAGTTCCACAAAGCTCCAGTTCATGCGAATTGATTTTTTCAAATCAGACTCGAATCATGATTTTTGGCGCATTTTTTGCATTTTTCATTTACCGATTTTATTTACTGAATTGTCGTGTCACGTATGCAGGGGCTGACTTTTGCCAATTTTCGATCATACTTTGTACTTATGTAAGTTTACGTATGCATATTTAAGCTTTAAAATGGATGACATTGAAAAAATGGAAATGTCGGAATTCAATATTTGAATTGATGTTCGCGCTCGAAGAAAATTTTGGTGTTCGAGTTCTTAATTGAAATCTAAAAATCTAAAAATTGAAATCACAAGATGCTTTGCTCAACAACAGCAATATCATCAACGTGTGTAATGTCTAAATGTAAAAAAGGTAACTTTAGTTATTGGTAGGCAATGCATAATGCATGTATGGATTTTTCAAATTTTCAAATTAAAATTAAATCAAAATGCTGAAGGTCAAGCGAAATGCGTTCTAGTAGTAGCCAGTATTAAAGTGAGCTTTAATTGGATTGCCAAATATCATAGTTTGGATTGTATATGAAAAGCAAGACGGAGGTGGAGTACGGTGACATGACAACGAAAACTGATATTTCAAATGATAGGGGAATCATCATCATACAGTTTTTGAATTTATAATTTTTTGAATGAATTATTGATGCAACCGTATTTCGAAAAGAAAAAGGGGTGTAAGTCAGTAATAGTCTTGATGTACTTTTTTATTCTGGAGCATGCAGGCAAGCACGCATACAAGCCAGCTACATGTCAAAATCATGTCATGCAAATATTGATTGCGACATAATTTTCTATTTATAAATTCTAAATTAAAATATTGACCAATTTTATATCAAGTCTAAAACTAATCTTAAAACCAAGCTTAACAACTCGGATGATACCATAATATAGTATATCAAGTTCATAGAGAAATTAAACTGGGTAATCTTTATTCAAGCTTGGGAAAGTGTGGAGCTTGCAAATTAAATTACTGTGCAGTGTCAATAGCGTGGTTCCTGCAAATATTTTTAACATAAGGAATTGAAAGTATATGACAAATAAAACTGTAAACGTGGAGATGAAAGCATAATTAAACATAGCATGTAAATGTTGCATCCCCCGTAAATAAGATTGACTGAGAATTAAACGTGTAATTAAATCCGTGCAAGTGACCAAGTATGTGAAACATACATATATACACAAGCAAATCTGCACCGCAGCGCAGATACATTGACTTTCCTGGCTCCTCCGTTGACTTTTTGCTTGACTTTGAAGTTTCATAAGTGTTATTTCATCATCATCATCATCACCTCTCTCGTCAACCTCATCCACTTCCACTCTATAGACTGTTCCTTTTAAAAAATACGCAAAGTCAAGCATGCCAATAAAACAAACATAGAAAGTGCTATACTTCAACATTTTTTTTTGCGTTTTGTATTGTTCATTTTGATGGTGATGGTGGTATGTTGGTAACGTTGGCTGTTGTTGGGAGAATTGAGAAACCTTAACCCTTCTTCAAAGAGACAAAAAATACATAGAGTGTATGGTATCAGGTGTGCTCCGCCATCCCACTTATTCTCCTTCTTGAAGCGAATGAGAATTAGCACTTCCATTGCTACGCAGAGATTTTATCTCTGATTGTTGATTATTCGTCGTTAATTAGACACTTCATATTTAACTTAAATACTTTCATTTGTATTTAAAATACTTGCGCGTAATTTTTATCTATTTGGTATACAGCGTTTCTTTAGTTTAAAACTCCCAACTGCAACGCAACGGCGGTAGTGAGAGGTGGATAAAACGTTTAACTAGTAATTTTATACATAGTTATCCTAATTGCTGCTTAAAATAGTATAACAATTAATAAAAACATAGCCTTTGTACTTTACAGATAAGCAATAAAAAATCTACGTTATATCTAGACAAGTGCTCCTATTACTTATTTAATTCATCAAAAATCTATTTAAAAGCAATACTCAACTCAAGCGTCGTTCCAAAGTGATTGCTTTCGAACTGAAGGCAATTAGTAAACAGATAAAGTTGACAGAACTCGGTTACTGTTAGTGAAGGTTTTGGTTCAGTTAAGCTTGTGTTAATTGTAACACGAGTTAGCTGCGCTGTGATACATTTAAAAAAAACTGAAGGTACTAAAGTTAGTGAGGAGTTGAGTTTTTTTGGAACTCACTCAGTTAACTTTTTGACTGAAGTGGTTTGCTGCTGTGGTTATCCCACTTTTTGTGTGATAACTGTACCTTGTGGCCTGTCGCTAGGCTGCTAGTTTTCTCAATCAACGTTTCTTGCTTCAGGTAATTTCCAAATACAATTCCCTGTCAAAATTATATGCATTGTTGTACTGACATAAGTCAAATGTCACATGTGATTGTCATACAACGCTGAACTTTATTGTTTATTTCTTGTCTGATTTTTTAGATTAACTACTTGAACAATCAAAAGAAGAATTTTGATTTTTTTCATACCTGAGTCGGATAAGGGTGTAGTCCAAGGGACAACAACTTACTTTTTTCCGTCGTCTTCCCTCTCTTCTACTTATCATACAAAAGAAAAGAATATATTTTTATTATATTGGAAAATCATGGCCCACTGTTAAATCTTAAATATGAAGCTTCTACACCCGCGCTGTGTGACCCCCGTTTGCAACGGGCAACACTCGCTCTCAGTGACTGTTCCTCCTACGTTTCATGACAGACGATCCCGACAAGCACAATCACAAGATGGACAAGAAAAGTTCATTTCCTTCTTCTTTTGCAGCCAATACCAACAAAACTCTTACTCTCGATAGTTCGTTAAAGGCTGCAGCGTTTACAAGACAAGGTTTGACAATTTTTTAATGCTTCATAATATTTTATGTTAGAAGGCTTGGTTAGTTGGTCATAGTTCACTTTCACTCCATTGTGCATAATTTCATATTGGGCAAAGTGCATGACTTCAGGATGAAATGATAATATCAATTAAGTTGTGAAATTAATTGCAATTATGCATTTAATCAGATTGTCCTTTTAATAGCATAGTACATACGTTAGTGCATACTTCAGTCACAGTTTGGAAAAATTTGGGGCAATACGCTCAAACAGTTTTAAATTTCAAAACATGCGGGAACTTTTGAATTCTATTTGTATGAGACTATGTAAACATTTGTCTCATGTTTCCCTGATGACGAATTTCGAAAGCATGTTTTAGCGGTTTTCTCAATTTTTCATAAAGTTTGAAGATCACTGTTGATGTTGTTTTCATTTCTTCATAAATCCATAAAACTTGGATGAAGTTGTAAAATAGGCTGATTATAATTTAGTCAAGTCTATAATTGAGATATTGCAATGGAAAGGGAGAAAACTAGTGTGGGTAAAAGTGAAAGTAATACATCTCTTTGTATTTCTGCAGATGGAGCTTCGGGATCTCAGGTGTCTAAGGTGCAACATAAGGCACTCTCACGTTACAAAGGTGCCTCAGGCAACACAAATCCCCGTAATGATTCCAATCGTAGTAAACCCCCTTTCTCTAGAGGAAGAGGAAATAATGATAAGCGGGGTAAACCAAGGGGTGGTTCAACTACTTCCGAATCGGTATGTTTTGGTTTTAATTGTAAAAATTTAAATTCTAATTACTGAGGTGTTGGTGATACAACTTAATGTAATTGACAACAATTGATAAATTAATAGGTAGCGAACCGGAAGGACGAACCAGCAGAAGCTGGATCAATACAATTTCCAGGTGGTAAAAAACAAAATTTTGATGATTTATGGGGCTTTCATTTTGCTCCAAGAGAAGGTAGAAATTATGGCTTCTCGCAAGGTTTTGGACATGGACGATCGCACCCTCCTGGTGGAGGACAATTGCGATGTTATGGAGGTCCTAATCGGGCCAAGTTTGCAAAAGATTATCTGTTGGCCAAGTAAGTGAATCGGCTGATGACAAGATGCTGTATGTTGAATGGCTGAAAAGCTTAACTTGTACGATAGTTAGTAAAACTTTTATCATAAACTACATTTATATTTCAGTTGCCAATTTCTTGTGCGGATGGGCGAAGATTACACTGTGTATCTAGCAGATCCAAACCTGTTGGTTAATTGGGAACTGATTGAACACGTGGTATGTAACTTATACTAGTTATGCAAAGAAAACCGTATTTAATACCTCCGTACATGTTTACTAAAGTTTTTAAATTTTATTATGGTTTGATAGCGTATACGAATCGATGGAGAAACCCCGAAATGTCCTATTTGTTTGGACTTCCCCGTCGCTGCTAAAATCACTAAGTGCGGACATATTTATTGTTGGTCATGCTTTTTGCATTACCTTGCTCTGTCTGATAACAAAGTCAGAACTTGCCCAATTTGCTATGAGCCAGTATCAAAAAAGGATTTGAAAAGGTGCGTCTTACTAAAAACATGTGATTGGCGTCATAAATATGATATGTCAAAACTATTGTTTTAATGGTGGGCCAATTTAACCGATTAAATATTATTATATTTTTGTAGTGTCTCACTTTTGTCTCAAGAGGGTATCCAAGTCGGCTCAAAGATAGAAATGCAGTTAATGGTTAGAGCTAAAGATTCGTTTGTGGCAAGCCCGGTTGAAAAGTATTCAGGATGGGAATCCAGATATTGTAAAATACTTCAAGTTGCCCCTGAAAAGGTACCTTTTAATTCAATTGCGTTAAGTTCTAATGAATAATATTCAAGACTCCCATGCATTGTCGTAGTGTTTTACTTATTTCTTGAATATTATTCACTTTACAGGTAGTTCAAACTGTGCTTTTCCAAGAGCAATCTGAACTGGATAGTATGTTTGCGTCTGAACCCGACGCTCCTGAAGTGTGCTTTATTCAAGAAGCTCTGCAAGATTTAACCAATCGACAACTTTCTCTAACTGGCATGCAACTCGAATTGAGTAAAGATATTCAACTGCCGTCAAGCGGGCTGTTGCCACCAGATGTGGTTTTCTCCACTGCATTGAATGAAAAGCAAGAAGTTCTTGTAAGTATAGTAAAATTACACTTCATAGTATTTTTATGCGTTATTGTAGAGTTTGCAACGAAAGCTAACTTTTTGTGATGTTATATTATGGCCTTTTCAAATGAAGACTGAAATTAAAGCAAAAACCCGGAATGACAGTGTTAGTAGCAATTCTAGCTGTGGTTATGAGGATTCTAGTACTTCACAGCATCAGATGGATGGACCAGGAGATTGCTACTTCTACCAAAGTACAACGAGTTTGCTTTAATTTTAAAACTTATAAATAACTGGTGGCTAATTGAAGTAACTTTTTTTTGTTATAGTAAACGATGGACGTAATGTTTTCTTACATCCATTAAATATGGCAATGCTCTGGCGGGAATTAGGGAATGACCCAGAAAAATGGCCGCAAATTCTTACTTTTGAAGTAATCGACGTGGAGTCTAAGTCGGCTACCGAAGAAGCTCGAAAGCGAATGAAATTTATACGCCATCTACCAAAAAATGCTCCCTTTGATTTAGTTGAAGTCAGCATGAAGGAATGGGGAATCAGTCCAGATGTTTATGGGGATTTTGCTTCTCAAATTGGTCAACGGGAACAACGTCGTAAAAATCGTGCTAAAGAAGAGAAGAATCTTGAGCGTAAATTACGTGAGCGTGAAGCTGCTGAATTTAGTAAATTACGGCACCTTCCACAGGTAATGCAAAACATAGCTTTAATCTCTTATTCCTTATTATATTGATCTCATTTGATAAGCGCTTCCGTGATCATTAATGCACTATGGAAATAATACGATTTGCCCTATCTTTTCAGATTTCTTCTCCTCAAGAATTCCCGGCGTTTGGAACTAGTGCTTTAGAGCCTGAAATGGGATTATCTGAATTTCCTGACGATTTACTGGTAGAAGGTGCTATGGACAACCCATCTGAACTTCCATCATACGAGCCATCGTCTTGCCTTGATTCTTTTCCAACGCAGTCGCTGTCCTCGTTTGCTCAGGTAATTATTATGCTCAAAAACTGAAGTCGATTGTATTTTCTATAAATAAGCTAATGATAACCATTTGTGTACTTTCATACTTTTTGAGCAGATTGCTGGAAAGGCACCTTTAAAGAAAAGTCCTACTTTTCCTCTCCCTAAGCAAGGTGCTTGGGGCAGTGTCATCACACCAGCAGCAGCTATTCCGGTACATCATCGCCACTCGGACAGTGAAAACGACGGGGAAGATTATACCCCAGTTCCCAATTATCGTGCTAGCGTCTCCGATGCAATCGAAAGGGCAATGGCAGGTCTTGATTTGAAGAAAAATGAGGAAGCAACAACAGGTGCTCAGCCATCTCCATCATCAGCAGGAAATAAAAAGAAAAAAGGTAAAAAAGGAAAGGTTCTGTTTGCGACTGGGATGGGAGCTTTCCAATAAAGAATGAAAATAGCTAAGAGAAAAATGTTATATATTAGGTGTAAGTACTACAGAACATCTACCTATCTATCAAAACAACTGTTTTTTTCTATCTTCTAAAGATTTTTTTGATGGGAGTACACCCATTTAAATAATTCTGCACTTCTCTCTTTACTTTTAAAATATTATTTATCGATTATTACAGAATATCTTACTTGAAGTTTAATGTTATATTTTATTGATTAGATAACTATATAATTTGGTTTTTCTCCTTTACTTTGTATGCATAAAATATACCTATTGTGATTACTTTTATTTGTTGGACTCCATGAACTTATCACGCATGTGTGTCTTGGAGCACCAGCTATGTAAGAACATTCAATATTGATATTTGTATGCTACATTGGATAATATTGAATATTGTGCTGCACGATGAGATCATTTGAGATACGCATTACTTCGTATCATTCAAACTTTGTAACTTTTACTCTATATACTTGTACTACATCATTTTCAGATTTCCTGTTTAATTTAATTTGATTTTATTGTTTAATTTACCAGTTCTACAAATATTTTGCCAGTTGTAAAATGTATGGATTGTAGGTTATTCCGAGTTAATAAAAAATAAAAAGGTGTTTACATTAATACCCCAAAAACAGCATGCTTAAGCTACATTGAAATGACTTGATATGAAGCACGATAAGTGCACTTTTTGCATTTGTATGACAAAACTGTTACGCATAATATGCATATTTTTGCGATTTTTGATACAACAGATTTATATGCGGAATATTGTGAAAGTAAAGCATAGTTAACAAATAGTATGTTGTTGAATCAAACAAGTGGTTTTATTCACTGTTTCATATAATTCCTGTTAAATGTATGTTTTGGATGACAGTATCAAATTAGAAAATATTTAACACAAAATAATAGATGAATAAGGTAAAACATTTATCAACTCACGTAATATATGATGCATAATAGTAACTGATTTTCGAACAGACTTTTTTACAATGAGTGTTCACATTCAGTCAGGTTTGGCCTCCGAATAGTTGCCGTAATTTATCACATTACTGGAGCCTTTTGAAGTAACGCTTTGCCACAACATCGGTTGATGGTGATTTCATTGTCTAGTTGGATTTTTGTAAAGATAAGAGACATCATAAAGTGCATTCAACTTTTTATTTATTATGACGCATATGCAAATATTTGCAACATGACTTACCATGATCATTCCATCGTCACTGAACTCATAAATCCTTTCGAAGGCAATCGTGTCTCCGGTCTTGCTCTTTGTGACAAACTTGTTGTCCCCATCCATCGAAGTAGTACTCTGTTAGAAATTAAAAATATCTTGTTGACAAAGTTCTTCATTAAGCAAAAAACAAAGAACCATAAAAATTTATTGTTACACACCTCATACGTATTTCCACTTGGCATGGTTTCCTCGTACTCTTCATCCAGCTTGAAGCTTGATTCGATTGTCCGGAAGAAAGTAACAGTTTTCAAAGCCCAGGTCTCTTCTTCATCCTTGGAAACATAGATGGTAGGGCTTGAGGAGCACATCATCTTTCTTGCCAACCATGGGACTTCTAAAAATCGCAAAATAACAAGTGAGATTCAAAAACCATTATTCGCAGGGTAATTTCCAGAAGCAACTAGACACACACAAATTAAATTCGTTTATAATTATAATAATCAATAAATTGGCTTACGCATTTTCTGGTAAAACTCGTCCAGATTTTCATTTTTCTCAAGCTTGTACGCTCCAACAATGTTAACCATTTTGATGATTGTTAAGTTTACTTTCCTTTACAAAGTGAAATGATGGCGTCCAGATTTTCTGGCTTCTAACTGAAAACAAAACGCTATTCCCGTGAGCAGAATGGTATAAATGGAAACAAAAAATGCTGTACAAAATAAGTATCAACCTAGCAACTGCGTCTCTTTGTGTAGAATGGCAATAAGGATGAGGAGTTTTGTGCGCGAGAGCAAAAACGCCTTCTGCTTGATACAGCTTCTTTGTCCTTTATTGGAGCAATATGGTTGATAAATAAATTCACAAAAACAACAAAATAAACAAGTTTCGTCCTTTTTTGTTAGTTTGGATACCTAAACTATCATCTACTTACATGCACTGACTTGACAAAAAGTTTTCCACAACTTGACTATATTATTATATGATTATGCACGGGCATGCTAGTATGAAACACCAGAAAGATACCTCGTGTGTAGACACCTCCTTCATTACGCATTCAATTCAACATTAGGTTCCAATTTTAATGCATTTTACTTTTGTTCTACATCTTTCTCATTTCTATGAACTGAATCTCGACAGCCTGCTATATAATATTCAATTCAACATTGCATTCTCACACCGAATAATTCTTACTCTTCTTGGTGTCTGGTACCGCTGGTAGTGCAGTTTGCAGTACTTGCCCATGCTTTTTTATGACAGCTACTACTCTACACTGTGCTTCGCAGAGATTTTTCCTATTGGAGTTCCACAGTGAGACGCAATAAATTTAACGACCTTGGTTCACCTAGGATCCAGAAGATGAAACGCAACAAGTAGCATAATGATGTTAATGTCCGAGAGTGCGACGGAAACAAAGACACCATGCCATGTGAGGCCAGTCAAGCTTCTCTGATGCACTAGAAACAGAAACAACACATTGCATTGTATTGTTGTTCTACTGTTCATAACAAAATAGCAATCATAATAAAATAACTTCCAAATAGATCTGGGGTCTTTGGGTTTAAATCGCCAATGTTAGTCTTTTACTAATGGTTATGAAATGCAACTTAAGCCAAAAATTTATAAATTAAGCACTGGTCAACAACTAGTTAAGTATAGTTGATTTGCTTGCAACATTTAACATAATTACATGGTTATGATGAGTTCAAACTTTGTGAAAATAAAATATATGTTTTTGCTGCTATCCAAGAAAGCGATTAGGCATGTGAGATCATCAAGGTCATCGGTCATCGGTCGTCATGCATAACAAAGATGCACATTTGAAATGAACACTTTTATGTAATGAAACCTTGTAAAATATTCCAATTGCCATATTGTATAACTCATAGTCTTCCCCAGGAGGAGATGCTGGGGTTGTGATGGAGTAGAGTTAAGAGAAGAGTCGCATAGTCAGCCATTCTACTGACACCAAACCAAATCCCACGCTGGATGGGTAAGCAAACATGCGAGTGCGAGTGTCTAAAGAAAAGACAAAGAGATAAACCTGTTTGGTATAGAACAGAGGCTGCTTGGTGTTTAGCTTGTTGTCAATGCGTACCATGCAACGAAAATTTACGAAAATAAAACAACCAAGAGAGCAAACAATTGGCAATCCAGTACATCACAGCTTTTTTAATTTCTATCTGCTGGTCGTCATGTTACTTGCACTTAAAAAGTTCGAAAATCGAAATCCGAATGATCACTCAAGGCAAGGTAGCTAGGTGTATGGGGGTGTACAAACTACGAACGATCGTCATTTTTCATTGCATGTATGTCTCCCAGATATTTTTAGTGGAGCAGGCTGGCAAACTGTGGCTGCGCCTGACATCTGACTGGCTTGCATACAATTTCAATTAGTAAACTAGCATGCTTTATATTTTTTAAATAATTCTATTTATGAATACCTAATAAAATATTTTAACGCCAGATGTCAAGCAAGCTAAAGAACTGCTTATAAGTATAAAACGGTACATAAAAAAAGTTTGAAAAAATGTGTAGTGCATTCAACTTAATGTAAATGGAACTTGTTCCATTTAAAATATTGAACACGTTAACCAATTAGTATTGCTTACGTAACATTGCTTAAATTTCTAGGAATCCATTGTCCTCGGACTAAGAGAGAGAGGTGAAATTTCACTTTTTATAAAAGAATGATATGTAGTGTAGAATACAAAAGGTGGTAGAAGTAAAGCAGACCTCGTCAAAAAACGGGTGCAACTTTCTAACGACGCCTAGACGGGTGCACCCGTCATATTTACACCCGTCTAGGCGTGCACCCGTTTTTTACACTCGTCTAGGCGGGTGCACCCGTTTTTAATTACACCCTTTTGGTGGAATGCACCCGTTTTTTACACCCGTCTAGGCATTCACCCGTTTTTTACACCTGTCTAGGCATGCACCCGTTTTTTACACCCGTCTAGGCGGGTACACCCGTTTTTTACACCTTTCTAGGCGGGTGCACTCGTTTTTAATTACAACCTTCTGATGGGATGCACCCGTTTTCAGTTCTTTTTTAAATTCTAGAAGACATAGCTTTCAATAAATTATTTTGCCCTAACAGAACCGAAATTAAATATATAT
Organism: Entomobrya multifasciata; assembly: GCA_034693345.1. NCBI lineage: Eukaryota > Metazoa > Arthropoda > Collembola > Entomobryomorpha > Entomobryidae > Entomobrya > Entomobrya multifasciata. The sequence continues at coordinate 18,520 of JAQFXM010002127.1, forward strand.
TTTAAATTTATATAAATTAAATAATGTTAGGTTGCGTTAAAGCTTTTTGCAAATAATATTCAGGTAAAACAAATGTAACAGCTTTTAAAAGTCAGTAGCCTGCAGCTGGCTTGCATTCGAGAAGGTTTATTATTATTATCCGACGGGTGCAAAATAAATGCATAAACTAAACGGGTGCACCCGTTTTTTGCCGAGGTATGCTTTACCTCTACCCAAAAGGCATATTTGGTGTAAGAAATGGGACATACTTTCATATTGCTAAACGAAACATTTCTGCTCCTGACCACACCCTATCATCGTACTAACTTATCATAATATTAATTTTTATAAGCGAAAACGTTCCAAACAATCCTCCAACGATGGACCTTCGTTCGCTCTGTTCGGACAAGAGCAGTTTGCTGAAGATCCTGAAAAACTTGTAGCCTTTCATCACGAACTGGAACATATTATTTCGCTTTAATAGAGAACTCAACGTAAAACGGCGAGTTGTGTCAACTTTCTCCACAAATTCTTTCAAGCTTGAATAGTTTGGGTGAGTTTAAGTAATAGACGTAGTTTTAAGTAATCCAATGAAATCCATTTGTTAGGTAGACATGACATGACATGATGTATTTCCAAATTGCATGTATTTTTACATATGAAATCTAAGCAATGTGTATATTTTGTATTTCAAGTGAATCCGGCCAGCCTGCCAGTTACACACAATCACGCCACGCCGCATGCTGCCTGGATAGGAAGACTTTACCCTCTAAAAACGATGATGTCATTCAACCTGTAGACCAGAAATTTGAGGCCCAAGTGGACTAGATCTATGCTAACTAACAGAAGAAAGGTAAGGATCATGGATATGTCATAGCCATGTCCCATTATGTGTGCCAATTTCCATCGCAGATTTATCATCAGCTGAAATTAGTGCTTTGGTCCATGTACATGTTTAGTACAGCGCAGCGCCAGTTTTTTTCGTCTAGTCTGTATGTACTGAGGACTTCAGATCGGTGGTTTTAAGTGAAGAAGATACACTTCAGCAGACACGTAATCACCAAATTCCTAAAAACCAATCTGTTGAATGTATTCACGGAGCTTAAGCTCTTTTTGGAGGAGACTATGGTCGTTGACCCATGTCCGGCTACCTGTCTTGACGACAAGATACACTATACGATGGACTGACAATATATTATTGACATTTACTGAAAACATTGACTATTTTGGCTCAAAAGTTGAGATGCACTTTTCGAAATCGAAGTATACATACAAACATTACAATATACTCTCACGTTCAAATTCTTCCGGCAATCCGGCAATTTGAAGTTTTCAGGAATTGAGGGAATTTTAGAAGACATTTTGACAAACAAATTAAGCGAGTTGTTTTTAAAAATGAAAACTTGCCAGTATGGCCATCAGGGCGATTCCCGGGGTCCGACCAATTTAGGAGTTTCTGAAATTTCAGCATGAGTAGAGAAAGTTTTCTCAACGTGGCAAGAGAATTGGAGATATTTAGGGCGTTTTTATGGATTCTGGTACAATTTCATGACGATTTGAGACATTTCAGGGCATTTTGAGACATTTCAAGGCAATTTGAGACATTTCAAGACAATTTGAGACATTTCAGGGCAATGTGGGACATTTGAAGACAATTTGAGACATTTCGGGTTACTCCTAGGGATTCTGGCAAAAATTCAGGGCGATTTTTTGGGATTTCAGTGCAATTTTAGAAATTTTCAAAGATTTAAATGCAACTTTCAAATTCTTCTATGGAGAAATAACAAGAATTCGAACGTACATCACAGGACCTCATTAAGCTCAATACTAGAATTCTACGATCTTCAAGTATCAGAATACTGGGCGCCAGATGAAAAAAGGACGAAACGTTCGCCTTAGAAACTAGTTTTAGAATACTGTTGACCCTAATCATTTACCTTTAGGTTCAAGTAGGCACTGAAGTTGAATTAATTTTACAATACAAAACTACCAAATGCAGGGGAAAGTCTGGGAATTTTGAAATTCAGTTTTTGAGACATTTTTACTTTGGCCTCCATCTTTGAAGTCTTTAAATTAGAAAGTGCTTAAGTACTTGCGATGTTCTTTAAATGGGGTTTAACCCATAATTTCTGTTCATAGTATTTTATAGATAGAATTTTGCAATGCAAAGTACAATATAATGTCAGTAATGCTACTTAATGCACTTACCTGTTAGACTAACGTATTTAACGTAAGTCATAGTTATGAATTCTATATATTAGTTGCCTGTCTGTCTAACTTTTTTAATCGGTTTCGCTTTCTGATACATAGTAAATTTTTATAATATATACAATGGCCAGATGGCCCCGAATTAATTAAGTCAGATTGGATATCACAAGGTCAGTGACCAAGTTTTCTATTTTGCAGCCATTAACGTTTCCTTTTACCTTAAAGAAGTTTGTAAAGAAAAAACGTTACGTTCGTAAACGTAACGACAAAAATCAGCAGGTCACGGGCCAAATCAAATATCGGTTTGTTTATTTTATCACCATCATACCGTGTGCAACTTTGTTAGATTTAATTGTGTACAGCGGTTTAAACAACTGAACGATTTCAAAGTTTCGAATTTGAACTATACATAGTTTTTTTTAAACATTTCATCCTTGAAATCAGTCTTTCCGCTACATAGTTATTACGGTTACATTGCAGTATATATACACATTTGTATATTCACATTATATGTATGTATAACGTAACGAAATATTTGACTAGAGTTATCTACCAGCCAAAGATGCTACCTCATTCTACTGCAACAGACGCTGCGCTGCACTTCTCTCTTTACTCCACTCTCTTCTTAACTTTCACCACTCACTATTTCTTCATTTCACAAATCACAGCCACACAAAAACCACCATTCTGATTCTGACCATTCCTTCATTGGGATTCGTCCATCAAACTACAATTTAGATATCGAACATGGAAAAAGAAACAATGTTAGCTTGAGTAGCATCAGATCAAACTGGACTTGACCAATGGGTCTACTTGGAAGCTCCTAGCATAACCTTATGGGACCGAGGTCAGGCATCGCAAATATCTTATTATTCACCACTACCAAATATTATGAACTACACATGGTGTAATAATAACTCCATAGACTCTTATTAGTGCGATTTGGAACTTTAATTCTCCGTTTGTTATTTTTCTATGATTAAGTTTCACATCTTATTTAGCATTCTTCCTGTTTTAATGATTTTACTTAACGATTTTTTTTGCGTATGAATAATTGGTGATGATTATAGTTGCTATTTTTAGAAGTATAAGTTTAAACGGATAATTTGTGTTGTAGGAACTATTTAATATTTAGTATATTCAATTTTTAATCACTAATCAATTCTTCAAAGGGGTAAATTGATTTGTTGAATATTTCAATTTGTGAATTGTGCTTGGTTTGTTCATCGGTTGTAAATTAAATGCCAAATAAAATTCTACATGAAGACTAGACATATTTTTAACAACCTGGAAAATAAGAACTGAAACCGAATTAACCAAGAAATAAGATCAAAAAATTACGGAGGCGTGTAAAGCTGAAAATGTCCGATTCAAGCATCAGTAACACAGACGCTCTGGGAGGTGCAGGTGAAGATAAGCCCTCAGACAACAGAAAGAATAATAATGAGAATGAGAATTCTAGAACCCGAAAACGCCCCGCTCCACCAGAACCCGAGGAATGCATAATTTGCCGTGGAGAAATTACTGATAGGTCCACACCATCTGTTTGTGATCATCAATTTTGTTTCGGCTGTTTGTCGAGATGGGCATCAAGTAGCTGGCCAAAGTGCCCAATGTGTCAAGCGTTTTTCATCCAGATACGTCATAATTTTCGCGATAATAATGAGTACGATACGGTTTTTGTACGTCTCAGGAGTCCCAGTCCCATTGAATTACCTTCTTGGTAAGTTGTTATAAAAACCATGTACAATATGGATAAACCATGATGTAAATATTAATTATTATAATTTTTGCACTCATTTCATTTGAATAAAAATGCGTACATGCCAATCTTGTTTTTCTATCATGTCAGGATGAACAGTGACAACCATGGATCGTCGCGTCAATCAGCACGTCGGAACCAGCCGCTTGGAAATGAGTATCAGTATCAACCCACTACAAGTCCCAACGCACCAATGCGCCGCATTGACTATGAGTACCCAACCCCACCACCACCACCAGTTGATCGTCTTTACCGAGCAGAAGCACTTCACGGACCACTTTTAAGTCCATTTGGACTTACTAATTTAACTGGATCGTTCCCGTGGGAGCACCAGCATCCTCACTTTGTTATAACTGCATATCCATCTCATATCGTTTCGGCAAGCACTGCACCGTGAGTTATGCACTTATAATATATGATAATTTTTTTGTCGTAGACTTTCATTCAAAGAAAAAATATTTTAGAGAGTTTGCTTTGTATGAAAACCGCAGAGCGCAACAGAGGTCTGCCCGGACTCGTGGGGACGAAAACACAAGTCAACTGTACGAGCAGAATCAACGGCCAGAGCATGTTGGCTTAACTCCGCGAAATGTCTTGTATGAACATGAGTGGGCTAGGGAGTACTTTCTTCGTCACCCCGATATGGATCGTCGAGTTCGCACATGGATAGAAGATCAGATCAGGATTTTTCATTGCGATTGGAACTCTACACAGGTTTGTGTGCATATCACAGAGCATGTCATTATTTTGGTATTCCAAATTAATTTTGGTGTTAATTTTGGTTGCTTGCTTTTTCAGATCTTTGGTGGGGGTATTTCCGTTATGGCTTCACTTAGAGTATTTGGGGACTCCGAAGGTTTTCGTAACGATATCAGAGAATTTTTCGGTGATTACACTGAACTTTTTCAGCATAAACTTTACCATTTCATGGTGGCCATAGAACCGTACGAAAATAACTTATGGGAACAAGCTAGGACTTCTAGGTTCGGTCAAGGCGCTGCTGGCGGACAAAATGCGCAGCCTGAAATTGTCAACTTGCTTGACTCCGAGGAGGAAAACGATACAATGCTTGCATCTAGACATGTCTCCGTGCGGCAAAACGGTGATAACATTGGACCAGCATCTAGCAATGGTTTACGTAAGTACATGCAGAATTGCTTTATTTTTTAAATGAACGTTAGATTCAAAATCTGCCCATCTACATAAATACGCATAGGTACTGATTTCCCCTTTTAAAATTCGAAGAATTGATTTTTTCCCAGGTTATTGACGGCGTAGTATTTCACACTTTCACCGTCAGAAACTAACTTCATGTTCAAAATCTACATTGTCATGCATTACCTGTACTAACTGATAGTGTCAGCCCTTAACTACAACATACTAAAAATTCTTCCCTTCCCTGGGGTAAAGAAGGGGGTGGAATAGGGTGGCATACATTGAACTGTACATAACCACTTGTAAATTAGTGTGTGAACCCAAGGAAACAAACATAATCTAAATATTTTCATAATATCAGTATTAATTGCATCAAAAACTCAAAACATTTGAAAATGGGCATGTGATTCTGAATATTTCTGAGTTTCTCATATTTGAAGAGTTTTCTTTTTAGTATTACATATTACGTGAAAGCGAATTAGTTAGCTATACATACGATTCAAACTTATCAAGTATCTAAAAATAGTTTTTTACAAAATACACCAAATTGCATTCAAATAGTGTAATTCAAACTAAACTCGATTATGAAATATTTAAAATCGAGCTGCTGCTGCAGATAGTTACCCTGGAAATTCGTTAGCCAATGCAGTTGCAGCCAGACAAACTGGAAATCATGCCTTCGGTCCTGCTCAGGGATCAAGCCTTTCAACACCAGGTACAAGTAATGGAATAAATCATGTGCACGAACTTCATTGGTCACGACAACCCCATTATTATCCAGTAATTCCTACTACGAATCAAAGCATCAGTCCGGCTGGTTCGCTGAACATCGTTTTTAACAACAGCAACTCCACAGCCACTGTTAACATTGTTGGGCATACAGGAGTTACTGTTTCCACTGTCACTACCCCACCCAATAGTGAAATATGGCATGGCAACTTTATTGTACCATTAGGGTTGGGTAGTTACAATGCAACGATTTGGAATTACCAACCAATCAGGATTGTAGCACCTGAGTTTGATATGACTTTTGATTTTTCAAGGAATACTTTCTCTCCTTCCGCCCAAGTAAAGAATTTCTTCAATATTGAAATGATTTTGTTTTTGTCACGTTTCTCTTTCATTTCTCTTTTAAATAATGTTTAGATGAATGGTCCAGTTCGCATTCCGAATTTTAATTATACTCAGCCCCAACGTGTTATTGGAAATATGCATCAAAGTATTGGGGAAAGAAATAATGCAGCATCAATTGCAGGCTTTGGTACATTAGTTTGCTAAATGACATTGTATTTCTCGAATTTGGACATGCTAAAATACATGCGATGGATTTTTATTTCAGGTGGATTTCCGTTTGGTGGAGTTGGTAATCAAAATATGCGCTCGAATCCAGGACGGCAGGGAAATTTCAGCAGTATGTTTCCACCATTTCCATCCCAATTTCAAGAACCTTCTGAACAACCCAGACCAAGTTGTATGTATGCAACCTCAACTTCGTCATCCTCATCCTCATCATCATCATCATCAGCTTTCTTAAGGTCCTTTGCAAGTGTTACAGGCGCGTCTCCTACTATGTCTTCTGTGTCATCTGTATCAGGAATATCTTCTGCTGAGGCAATGGCAAGTTCCTCTTCATCAGCAGGTTCCAGTTCGACTTTTGGGGCATCTACTTTCCAGGCGAGTGGACATACTCTTGTGAACACAGATGACAATGACTCTGACTCTGACTCTGATAGTAGTGACATTGTATGTTTGGGATCATTTCCTGCCCGAAATCAGGCGCAGAACACCCATGAAACAGAGAATTTGCCAGTAAGTGATCAAAGGGAATGCATAACGATATCTACATTTTGAAAGCAAAGCTACGTAAATAAAACTGGAATAATTTTGTTTCGTTTGTAGAATTCCGATAACATGAGTGGTCTTTCCGACTCAGCCATCAACGTTGACAGTACCTCAGATACTGAATTGCAGGATTCTGATATTTTAAGAGCTCTTTCCGACTCGGCCGTCAATGAGGATAGTTCCTCAGATATTGAATTGCAGGATTCTGATATTTTTAGAGCTCTTTCCGACTCGGCCGTCAACGATGACAATTCCTCAGATACCGTATTACAGGACTTATATGAAAATTCTTCTATGTCCTCCCTTGATTCACGACATTTATCGCCATTGAATGAATTTAATAGCGCGCCAATGTTTGATTCGTACACTATAGGCGATTTGGACTTTGAATGACAAAAACGATAAATTTCTAGGGTTTTATATGATGTTATTGAGGTGGATGCAAGTTTGTCGTGATAATGATTACTCAATCGTCTAACTCCGAAAGACTAAAAGTGGAGAGGTGTAATAACGAATGTAATTAATTGATATACTTTATAATAGAAATATAACTTCTTCTATTTTCTTAAAATGATTATATCCCAATTTTTACCAATATAGAAAAACTTTCAAATTAGGGCAATTAAATATACAAATCTATTCACAAATAGATACAATTATTGTTTTTCTCATCTCATAGTTAATATGTTAATGATTTTTGTTCTTTATTCCATTCGTTAGTAGTAGTACATTAGATAGAGTGTCAAAGCACTTAGTTTCTTGTTAGTTTATTGAAATATGAGTTAGTTATGTTATAAAAGGAGTGTGTTAAAACCCTTTTTATAGTAAAAGTTTGGTGAAATTCCAGTTAGATTTGTAAGATTATCAAATTCTGCGATATTCAATATTTAGTATGCTTACCATAAGCAATACTTGATGCAATATTCTAATTATTCTAACAGTTTATGCGTTGTTAAAAATATGTTTTTATTTCCCATTGTAATTTCTCCAATTTGAATTTAATTTTGTTTTTTTCTTTGTAAAATATTCTAAAATTGTTTACTAGACTTGATGGAGTATGGCCTGTTAGGCCTCAAAGTGTTGCTGTAATTGAGGTTGATTTTAGCAATTGTTTTTCATTGCTACATTTTAACATTTTGAGTG
>JAQFXM010002128.1:0-26601 GCA_034693345.1 Entomobrya multifasciata
GTGGTTTGGATGATGATGGTGCTATTGGTAATGGTGGCATTGGTGGAGGCATTGAATGCCTATCACACCCTTCTCCCTTCTTCCCCTCCTCCTCACCATCACTCAGACCTCCATCAAGATCCATTTCAATGTTTGGGTCAGCTGGGGAGTTAGCTTTCAAAAGCTCATCCTCCTCCAGGCTTAGTTTGATTGTTCGATCTAGCATTATGCGGAAATGTGTTTCAATGCTCGTGCATCTGTTTCAATTACTCCACGAATACTTTCCTTGAGAATTAAAACCTAAGAAGCATATTTATTCATACAAAGGGTGCCGAAATGGTAAACAATGTCTATTAAAGTCTAATACTTACAGAAACTTACTTAAGTCTTTATAAAACTTGAACGTGCGCTAAGGAAATCACTCAGATTTTGAAACAAGATTAACTCTTCTAGATTTAGAATGCGCAACTTCTTAGAATAGACTATTGTACAATCTTCTAGATTTTAAAGCCAGAATAAGTTTGGTACTACATATGTTACTGTTTGACATCCATAAGATAAATTTTTCAACAACATTACTTAGCTGAAAACGAAGTATTCACAATTTGACGTCAGTGAAAATTGAAAATTGATAAAACTTTACTTCTATATTTCTTATTCATTCAAATTAAATTATACCCCACCTTTGTCATGGCGAAATATCACGACAACACAAGTTATATTGATATTATAAATTCAAAACTTACTGCATACCAACCAAAGTTAATACCAGGTATTCAAAGAATGCAGGGAAATGACCTAAGTTCATTTCATGATATAGGCCTAACTTTTAAAACAGACACCATCGATTTGTGAGCTGTCATGGAGAACAAAGCCATTAGATTCATCGGCTGAAAGAACTTGTTGTTTTTTTTGATAAACCGATTTGGCTAATAACTATATTTTTAATTTTCATCGTGACATTTTTACTTAAATATTTTCAAATTCACTGAAAAATACAAAGGAACGTTTTCACTGTTCCCTCGGAACAACTTGCTTTGACTTCTTTGCGGCTATGTGAGAACATTCAAGTAGCTTATATCAGAACACTATATTTCAAAAAAATCAATCATATCGAATATGCTTTGCACTTATTCCTTTAGCCTTCCTGGTGGTAGGAAACGAATACAAAGGAGACAACATTACAATATTAACACTTAATGCATATTTGACCCCTTTCGATACATTTGATAGTTGAACAGAAAACGGGTTTAAAATTAACTTTCGCGCAATTCATTTAAAACATTCAGAGCCATCATAGACTAATGGACTTCGTGATAAGTTGATTTCCAAGTCGCAGGGCGACTTCAACTTTAGCCGCAAGTTGCCATTCTGGACAGTTAAACACTTCATATACCATTCGAGCGGAATTTGTGATAGACGTTCGTAGAAAGCTACAATCCCTGAATAGCCACCAAAACTAATATGGGATTCGAAAGTCCACACAATAGGACCATCCTAAATTGTCATGTGTTGACTTTGATGTATCAATGGTACCATTAATTGGAAAACGCTGGCATTTATCACTGTGAAAATTTCTTATACTCTGTAGCTGAAGCAGACATTGCGGCGAATTTCATGCATGCGATTGAATGAGTGATGATGAATAAAATGCATGTGAGGCTTATTGACCCTAGCTGATATCTTCGCCCACTTCTTCTGACTGTTGAAAGTGGTTGTTATGATGACTGTGTGACAAGTGATGGGGGACGCTCAATTTCAACAAGTGGAATTCCTAAGTTCTCTTCTTCATCATTGCTTGGGGGAGCTGCTTGTCGTCAAGTGCTAGATTTCTACAACTTTCGGACCGGCCACGTGAGAAACCAAATGAGGTTTCTGGATGCTCTCATTATAAATATGATGCATATGATAATGATCACCAAGCACAGAGTAGCTTCTGCCAAGATTATCCAGTTGATTACAAAATTACAAATAATAATCTAGCACCGTACATTAATCCAGCGGTCCTGGCAGGGTTTACGTGTGACGACACGTGTGATGAAATGTAATGGAAACGTTTGCGTTTGCCATCCATATTTCCGTGTTAATAGGACCATATGAAATCAACATTTGTGTTGAGAATTGGACTGAGGATAATTCTGATTCTGATATGACAGATACGTGCATCTCTGAATGTTTTAACACCTTTATATACTTGAAGATTTTCCACTGTGATCCCAGCTTTTTCGCACGTTATAGAGCACTTTTCGCAGTTATTTGGTTCAGCTGATGACGGAAGAGGTATTTTCACTGCTGTTGTGATGTGTCCCTAGCAATCAGGGTAAATGATACTGTTGGGGGTATGCACTGCCGTTGTTGGTGGTTTGTGATTGTAACTGCAGATGCATGGACTTTCTACATTCGACAGGTTAGTTGTGCACCCGATGTGTTGGCAAAACGTTGAATCTCCCGAGCATTTTCTGTCCAGGTCCTTTAAAAAAGCATCCTCGGACAGGTGTAAATCTTGCACTGGATACACGATTCCATTTATGATTAGAATTGGTATTGCTTGGATAACATCTTTCCAGTTCTGACAATTGTTTATATGCTAATTGCCAACATCTCAATAGTCGTGTAGCATTTCAGTTAATGCAAGATGTACTGCTTGATTGGGAGGAGTGTTCAGTGTTTGGCATTTAAGTTCCTCTGCTGCCGTTGTAGTCACGCTCCTAATATGTAACCAGTATGCCCAATCTGTACAAGGTGGAAGAGGTTTACTTGATGGTATCATCTCTTCGCACGCTGGTAGTTGATTTACTTTGTCCGAAAAATCCGTTGTATTGTAGTTTAATTCATTTCGTGCCAATGTGGGTACAGCAAACGGTATGTCATAACTAGTCGTACTTGGTATTTGCAATCGATTTCCTTCTGCCATAGTTGGTGCTTATGCTATTGTTGCGGCGGTTACTGCTGCCACTGCAAAGGTCACTCGCTTCTCAGGTGCTGCAGCTCCTTCTGCCGGCATCCGGGGGGCCACGAGCATGGAGCAATGCTTCAGCGCAGGACGATTAAAAAGGTAAATTATTGGGTGAAGAGTCGTTGTATTCCATGCTAAGACAATCATAATAGCAAGCGGATAATGTGACAGAAGTGTTTTCTTGTTGTCGATAACATTCACTAGTATAATAGGAAGTATCCAAGTGCAAATTAGACCACGCCTATTACTATGTTTCTAACTTTATTTAAGACGATGGTACGTCTAGCTGAGGCTGGGAACCGTTTTTAAAGTTCCTGAATTGTGAAGTACACATAGACAGATGGGGTTAATATGATTGATATAGGCATTATTACTCCAATGAGCCATATCGTTTTCTTTCAAGATGAACCATGAGCCGTCGCTGGCAATATAGTGCATGACGATACATCTTCAGGCTTTCGTCCGATTTTCCCGCAGAGATTAGCTAGCTAGCAATAGTAGTAGGTAGCTGATAAAGGGCAATAGCCACAGTGTTTTCTTCACAATTTTGCTGGGGTGATGTCATGGACAACTAATCACACAATCATTGAGTACGTGAGTGGAAATTCAATAAAAACGAAAACGAGACCAAAATGACAGTGTTATGTATGTCGACAAATACAGCAACATAAAAAACTGGGTTACTTAGACACAAAACTAACACTTCCACCGTCTCACAATGCACATTAAAAAATAATGTGCAAAGATGCTATGCCTAGCCTACACACACGTACCGGTTGATCACTCCGGTAGATATGTGGATCGAAAAAAGTTATGAAGTCATTTCGAACGACAGCAAGATGATATCACATACCACCGCGCACAAAAAACACAAAACAATTAGGTTCGATTATTATTGGGAGCCATATGAAGGAACTTCCTTGTCAGAGCACTGAGAATTGAATTAACAAATTTAATCGTAAAGAGGTCTGGTTAAACTTGAGGTAAATTGAGAGAAAAATATGCCAAGTATTTATTAAAGGTAAGAAGATCAATAAATTGACAGAGTTGTGGAGTACAAATTCAAGTTGTAAACACGTAAAAAAATGAGGACACTTGTCCAGATATAGTAACAAAGGTTTATAAATAAAAGTAAACAAGGTTACCTAAAAGTGCGTGTAAAGACTGTATGTAAATGTGCATCAAGAAACCGCAAAGCACACATGCTTTGTGTTCACCGTGATTTTATTTGAGACAAAAAAAAGAGTAACGGGAAACCGCAATGGGAGTGAACGGCTATTTTTCATTTTATAGGGGTATTTAATAACTCTTAGAATCTAAGATTACGTACATAAGTTGTAAACACGTAAAAGAAATTAAGAACATTTGTCCAGATATAGTAATAATGTTTTATAAATAAAAGTAAACAAGGTTACTTAAAAGTGCGTGTAATGACTGTGTACATAAATGTGCATCAAGAAACCGCAAAGCACACATGCTGTGTGTTGACCGTGATTTTATTTGAGACAAGCGAAAAAGAGACTAACGGGAAACCGCAATGGGCTGAATCATTCTTCCCTTTTCATACATAACAATAGAAAAGAGCAGTGGAAAAAAGTAAGAAAGTTAAGCCTTTCCAAATATTAGATTAAAAATTATATGAACTGAATATCTCATGCGTATTCATTTTCTACTAAAACTGAAAAAGATTTCTCTGATAATTTTGAATAACATAATTCGTCAGATATCATTCCTGAGAACATTTACGGGTATATATATTTGGGATATTTTCCGACAAAGACTTTTTTTAAATCTAAATATTATTTTCAAAGTGATATTCAATCGTGGTGGCAAAGCTTTTTTAAGTGGACGTTTATGGTAAAAGCTAAAGCGGAAGAGCTTGAGGATACGAATTTGAAAGGAGAAAATAACATATTGTCAATGTCGAGTAAAAGCAAAATTTTGGGTTTAATGTGAAGTGCATTGTCTAGATATAGACTTTTCGAAAAGTACACACAAATCTCAAATAAAAAGCATATCTATTTATTTAAAATAATAATAAATTATTTAAGGATGATGTTTTTGGAAAACTTTATTTTCATGACGTATCGACGATTCTGTATTTTTACCCAGGAATTCTTAAAAATAAGGATGACGTAACAATGTATTTCGTATTTCTGCGTCGTATCAACTTGAATAGCAACCAGCTTTCATTTGAGAAACATTAAATTTCGCCGATAGAAACAATTTCGGCTTCTCCACAATAGCATATTATTATTTTTAATTAGCTTTTCTCTTTCCAATTCTTATCTAACCCTCCTTGTTTTTACCTTCATACATGCGCATTATGAAGCAATGACAAAGCAATAAGAGAAATGGGTTCATTTTTTAGTTCTACATCTTATTAAATGATTGCAGTTTAGTGTACTTTCTTGGGATATTTGGTGAGTTGGTTGGAATAATTATTAATCGATCGATTAATATCGGTTTTTCTTTTTGCTAATTGCAATATAAAACAGCAGATTTTTAAGTAAGTGGTTTGATGTCTTACAAAAGGCAGAACCATAAACATACGTCACTACTTGTGCAATATATTAAGTTATACTTATAACACCAAAAATCAGTAATCAATTAAATCTCAAACGAATAACAAACCAAATGAATTGCTTTCATTTCGAAATAATATCTGTCCTGTCATTATGGTGCATGGTATTTTTAAAATTGAAATACGTTACAAAGACGTACCTAATGTATCATATCAATATTAACAAAATCAATATTTTTACTGTTATCTAAAAGTAAAACCCAAACTAGTTGATCTACAACTATTGATTAAACCGTATAGATTTGTATAATTTTACATTGCCTAGCCGTATAAAAGCGAAATATCGGATAATATTTTTGGATTTTGGATAAGAATTATTAATAAAATACCGAACACCAAATTCATAAAGGCCATGCTGATGTAAATTTTTCAATTTCACATCTGGGCGTTCATGTTCCTTTTTCAAATTTAATATCTATAGTTTTTCAAAATAGTTATTAAATATAGCAACAAGTTGCTTTTAAAAACTAAATAGTCACTGCCATGAAACCATGGTCATGTAGAATATTTATTTGGGTTGAAAATAAAAGCGGATTTAAGAGTAAGCACTTACATTGCGCATAGCATTTAAATGTTATCGAAGCCCATACTTTCCTATTAATCGGCATATGATTCCTTCAAGAGTATTTACAAAATTAAGTGCTTAGGATTAGTTTACTACGCGTGGAAATGCGCAACAAAATTCAATCCAAATCAAAATAGCAAGTCACAAGATAACATAGCTGTCCCCGGATTTTTAAGTATTCAACAAACTTAACTTTAGTAATTTTCGTTGGGTTGGACTTATGGCTTACGCATGTAAATGCTAAGATGTCACGAAGAAAACCCGTATGAAAGATCATTGTTTACATATTATTATTATTATTGTTACGGTCACTTTTATTCAAGCTCATATTGATTTAGGGTATAATAAAAAGTTGCCTACATATAAGCAGGACTTACCGAATTACATTGAATTAGTTATTTGAAATTAGTCGTATTTAAAGTCATATCAACACAAAATATCTCACAAAAATATCTATATATAGTTTTAGCTCATTGTCAGATAGTTTTGGTAACTGCATGGGATCATGTATGATTAATGATTATGACAATAGGGGAGTTATGTTCAAGACTCAAGGTGGAAACCTCATATAATTTTCAGCAGTTACAGCAGTTTTAATTTTGTATATTTTTATTTTTATTTAGTATATATGACTCATAGTTTTCTGCTGAAAATTATACACGATACAATACGAGGTCATGTCTACTTTATGTATGTTGGTCAACCATTTGTCTTCAGATTTCCGAACTAATCTGAAGAGATATGAGATTGAAACACAGATGTATGATCCCTTGAAACATGAATATCTCCCGTAGAATCTTTTATACGTAGCAAAAAGTGGATATGAATAATTATATTTGTACAAAATGTATTAGTACCTACTTTGTAATCACGTGTAAGCATAACGTGATGATGGGTAAAAGTCTCTTGTTATCGTCAACAATGTTATGAATTGGTTTATTTGGTTGTTGCTGTTCTACTTTTTACATTCGAAAGATTTGACACATGTATTTGGAAGCCCTTTTCTAGTTACATTTTCTTTAAGTTCGGTGACAAGCTGCTTAATATTATCTCTTCGTGTTCAATGTTCACTCCTACTTTTAGAGCTGCCATTGGTAAACTTTTTTCTGTAAAAAAAATTGTCACAATGGCAGAGTTGTAAAATGGAGAAAAAATATTGTAAGGTTTCCTGTCTTTTACTTAGACTTTTTACTGGTGTGCCTAGAATCTCCACCTGTTCTACACTTCACGCAAAATAATGCAATACGGGTACTAGGTATACATACTACCTGTCCTTTTTTATGAGTCCATAATAATAGACTCCGTTTTGCATTCCTTTTTATGTGAGAAATGAAATGAAGAAAAAGCAGTCTCGTGAGAGATGGGATATTGCACTGCAAATAATAAGACTCATGAGCGTGTTGCGGTATAAAACGTACATAAATATACATATTTTACTTTTCTCACTAGATTTTCTCTACAAGCACCTGAAAATGTAATGCAATGCATGTATAAGGTCTATCGGATTAGGAAACGTACCTTTACCTTCCTTGAAGCTCTTATGTATGTGATGTGTTATAAAAACGTAAGTGAAAGTGCATTACGTGTGAGGTGGCACACCGACCCTTTTTTCACAATCGTAAACCAAGCAGTATACTAGGACAAGTACGTATCAACCATTCATGTGAATTTTACAACGGCTGAAAAATAGTCTCCTGAGAGGGATATGGGAGAGAAAATAAGACAAACGAATGAATGGAGCTGCCAGACGGGTGAAATATATGCATACAAGAGAAGGATTCTTTTCCATCTAAAAAATATATAGTATACCGAACCGATGATATTCCAACCAACTAACCACTTTTTACCTTTTGTTAGAGAAAAGAAATAAAAGACATGGAAAAATTATTCACAGCCCATACCTTTTGCTTTCAGGATCAGTAGCTCTGATTCAATTTCCTTGTATATGTAAATAGGGAACTGACTCCAAAAAATATGTGTGCTTCTTGCTGCTTCACATTTTTTGTTTTCTTTTATCTTCTTCCTCTTTTCTTTACTTCACATAAAAAAACTTCCTTTTGGGATAATGTTTTTGTTCACAAAAAGAAAGAAAGAAGGACTCGAAGAAGTGAACAGAATAGAAAAAAAGAAGCATTAAAAAGAGGCCATTGATAGGCCACTTTTTCTCTGCACCTTTCTTCTTTTACAATACATGCTTGCAGTGCTTACTGAAAAATATGTATGTATGAATGAATACATAAATACTACACAAAATATGCGTAATTATTGAAACTGATAACATTCAAGTACATACACGTTGAAAATAATGTGCTTTATTTGAATATCCTCTTGAAGTACTATCGATTTATTTTTTTAACTTCGTATCGTTAACGAGGAATCATACTCCTTTTCCAATAGTTAGTGTTCTTAAAAAATACTAATATTCTCTATTTATTTATAGTCTAGTTTTAGAGTTAAAATGAAGTACGTGCTTTGTTTCACCAAACATTTGTCGTTAATCCGGGCATCCAATTAATATGTTACATAAGCTTGTTAGAGACATGCATTAGCTATTAAATACTATAAGATTAATTATTTTAACGTAGATACTATATGCATTTAAATATAGTCCGCCTAAATGATACATTCCTTGTTTTCTAGTATGCAATGCAATACATCATGCTCAATCTTTAAGTACTGATATCTAGTAAAAATGCATATACTCTCTTGATATATTTAACTACAAATCTACTTCTCTAGTGTAATTGTAATTCATTTTATAATAGTACTTTTGCTTACGCACAGAAAGAGACACAACATACTTACAACAACGATCCAACCCAGGAAAAGAATAACAACTTGCTTTTCATTTTCATGGAATGAAATAGACATGTGTTCATGTTGTTGATACTGATTTCTTAGCATATTTCAACATTATTTCCCGTATTTTAAAAAAAACTTGTAGTGTTCGCTTCACGGGGAGCAATATATCATGTTCTCTACTGTACAAAAATCAATGCTTTGTATCAACTGCTATCGAGACACTGCCAGGGATGAACGTCTTCATTGTGTCGATTTGGATACTGCCTACAACCAAGGATGCCGAAAACTGGATCGAGCTGTCGTTGTAAGTCCTCTAATAAATCCAATCACTTTTACCATCTATTTCTTCCTTCCGTTTCTTTTTCTTTGTACTCCTCTCTTCCTCCGTGTATTGTATTCTGACTTGATGGTATTTCCATTCCCATTTTGATTCTTCTTCTTTTCTCTCTGTCTTCGCCTGCCTCCTTTTCACATTCCCCTCTGGCAAAGAAATACACTGAAAAAAATGAGACAGAGAAACTGAGAGTCTCAGAAAAAAGAATTTCTTCCAAAGAAAGAGGCACACTTTCAGTATCAAAAGTGAAAGAAGAAATAATAGCAAAGATTTTGAGCATTAGTACCACATAAAAAATACACAGCTTTTATTATGGCTGTACTTACTTCCTTATGTGTACGTTTACATTTTACTTGCATAAGTGTACGTACACATTTTCTTTATGTCTTCACCTTAAAAATAGACAAGCACACGTTATTCCATTTATAAGAACTAGAAAACGACACAAACGGACAAAAGAAAAAACTGGAATCTGGGTAAATAAGGAAGCTTTTCAACTTTCTCTCCTGTTTCTTTGCTTCTATATTTTTTCATCTCTCACCTCCCTCTCACATTCACTTTTCCCATTATATCATCTAAGGAAGTAGAGCGGACATGTAACATGTACCGACCGACTATACATACTTTCAATACCCAATACTCCCTCATGTCTGATTGTGATGTGTATACAAATATGCATTCGAAACTGTTTGCAGACATAAATACCGACTGATTTGAAACCGTTCTCAATATATTTATCAACTTTTTTTCTACCTCTTCTCCTTTCTCTATGTTTCCATTACCGACTTTTCCTTTAGTCATCCTTGTATACTATATGTTACGAAAGCACTTTTCTCTCTACTGTTTTCGCCTTTCAGATAAAAAAAACATGTCTAATGCCTGCACTAATACATACGAACGTTTTTTGCTTTATCACTCTCTGTCTTCTTCTTTTTCCCGTCTCCTCTCCTCTCTGATCTATTTTTTATTCTGCAATTGCGAAGACTTTTCTCGCAAAGAAATATTGACAGTTTCCCCAGTATCTCCTTTTCGTTTCCCTCGGGGAAAATTTACGCGGCTCCATGAGCGCCAGAATAAAAGTCGTTCATCAGAATAAACGCCTGTAGCCACCACGAATAACAGTAGTAGCAGCTTCAGCCAATACTACTGCTGTGCCGTGCCACAATCCAATAATTCCTAAATCGACTCTGATATGCTTTGGTTACGTTTACATCTAAAGCTTTTTTCTCCTAAAATGTATGTATTATCCCTTTGAGTAAGCTTAGGCATTAGGAGAGAGAAAAAAGCATAAGTATTCTCCCACACAGGGAGACATGAATTCTGTTTTTGCGAAAAAGAGAAAGTTGTGTAAGCTATTCAAGTGAAAGCTGTTCGGTGGGGAGAAAGCTAAGCCGCTATATATCTTAACACAATCGCACATATCACCATTTGTTATTATAATGTACCTATGTAAAATGTGTGTAGTAAGAGTAAATACTACATGCATACTATCAATTTTATTTCTTTATAGAAAAAGGTAATATTAAAAGAAGCAATAGACACACACATTGCATACATGTACACACACACATGGTGCATTTATTTTAGTGGTGCGATCTGTTATGCCAATCTGAACAAATTAAATGCAATGAGTTTTGTTATATATTGTCTTTTTATTTTTCGTCTGTGAAGCGAGTAATCCAATGCGGATATTTGCATAGTCATGCATACAGCATGTATATGTTGATGTGTATGTTATGTGAAAGGCAAGGTATGTACATTGAGTGTTTCATTTACTTTTTTTGTGAAAACAGGAAGAAATACAGGATTTAGTACTTTGATTCTTTTTAAATCTTTGTAATGGGATGTGTATGTAAGTGGATGTTGTATGTACTCGTTATAAACATGTCCCATATAGTACCTCCATACAAATCAGTTTTCCTTTTGTTCTAATTTATAAATTTTACGCAGTTTCGACACAATGGAAATACCACTGACAGCGGAGCGGAATATTGTATCAAATTTGTACGAAGTCATCGAGCAATGATGTGTCCTCCAATTGACGGAAAGCATGAAATGTAGCCAAAAATGTTTGAGAGGAAGTGACTACATAAACCCTCTTTGTTCAAATGAATGCTTATTAAATAAAAAAGGAAAAATCCAAAAAATCCTTTGATGATAACTGTATATTTGAGTAGTATACTACAGAAAACAAATTCCTGTTTCATTTTAAATTACATAATTTTTTTCATGAACTTCAATTATTTTTTCTTCCCTTACATAAACCTCTTATTGATGAAAGCACAGCGTACAGTACATACAAATGGAGAATCTAAACATTTATTTTTTCGATTTTCTGCAGAGCCTCCAAGATCTTCAACGAGCAGTTCGTGACGGTATAATGATGTTAAAAACCGTCCTGGAAGAGCTACGTCGGAATTCTGATTCAGAAAAGAGTGCTGTCAATGCTGTTTGTCAGACGATTTCTGATGCCCTCAGCAAAACTCAGGAAAATCTCCTTCGTGATGTTGATTGGTGAGTTTGCACTAATAAAAAAACGAAGTAATCCTAACACTATGTATGTATGTCTGTATATGTGAGTGAAAGCCAGTAGCAAAATGGACGGGGAGATAACTAATAATGAGTTTATACGCCAGGGAATCTTACAAAATAATACAATATTATGAAGCCCACGCTATATTCTATTCTAGAATTACACGCGTTCCCATTCATGCTACATTTCAAAAGTATATTTTTTCCAGAGAGATAAATAAACACAAGTTAAATAACTTCTATATCGAAAAATCGTGCTGTTACATATTCTTCCTTCATCGTAATTTAGTTTTCTCGCACAAGTATCCAACAATTTTTCCCAAATAACCTTTTTTGTAGTCTATAAACTCTCTAATGAGATTTTCTTATAAATCCGGTAAAAAAAAGTTTGATAAAGGCTGTTCTTATTTTACTGCTGTTTACGTTTGCTCCGAGTGAGTGTTTTTATTTTTCTGTGTATCATTATTATAGAATTGTTTGATCGATCATAGAAATCAAGTACTCTAGGAATATTTTATGTTCATCGTTTCGTTGTTCACTATATACACAACTTTAGATTACACTCTAATCTAACAAATTAATGTTTAGATTTTTTTGTACTACTCAATATTTGTACATATGTTCGTAGTATTTTTTATTGTTTACCGACAAATCCTTTTTATTAGCTGTAATATAAACAAACATGCAAGCTACAATATTCGTGATATAATTCCATAAACTTTACATTAACAAACTGTATGAACCCTTTAGGTTTTGGACGTGCAAGCATTTTGTTTTTCACTTCAGCAGCTACCTCATTGTTTCTGCTTCCGTTCATAATAATAATTCTTTCTACAACTGGATTTATCCAGCCACCTAATGCAATTGATGTGCTAACTAACTGTTGCTTTCACACAGGTTGTTTATTTCCGGGACTGAATCCAATTTAATCTATTCTGAATAATATATAGCGAAGCGTAGGCGGTTAAAGAGGGAATAGAAGTAAAATGGAGTAGCTTTAATCAATGAAGCATGACTAATACGAATATATTGTTTTGTGGAAAAACATGGAAGAATTCAGTATTTTTTCTATAATTTGATCTGTGTTAGAATGTAAACTTGTTAACCAATGTGAAAGGGAAATAAAAATAGTTCTCATGATCAAGTGCACTATATATTCAAGTGGGGGTACAATTTGTTTTTCAAAAAAACATGAAGTGGATCTCATCAATTCAAAGATGATTTTTGTACAGGAAAAAACAAATTATAAGTTTTTTTACATGAGAGATGCTTCAATAGTCGTGTAATAAAATGACTAAAAATAGAATGTAAAAATTTTCCGATGAAGACTATTAATTTAACATTTTTCTTTGAATGTGATTGGTAGTCAGATGGACGTGAAGGACAAAGTGATTAAGGGTCAATTGAGCCAGCTACGGACTGTACTGCCAACAATTAAGCTACATCTTACCATGTGTGCCACAATCTCCAGTGCTGCTAGCAAATACGACTTTCTCGACTTGGCCTATCCACTAATCGACCGGCTTATAGCAATTACTCATATGGGATACCCAATAAGGTTAGTAAAAAGTAACAATAATGATCAGGTACCAAAAACATAATTGCTAAGTGTTTGTATATTCAATATTGCCTCCCACGTATATATTTAGAAAATTGTATTTTTGCAAGTGTATATATCGTAATTCTTGAAAAAAATGCGACAGGCGATAACGGATTAGACAATAAATGGGAAATAAGCGCATTGTTAGCGTTCCCACGTACGTCCTTCCAAAATAAGAATTGCAAGCATTTCCCAATTTGTCTACATGCTTTTCTCGTGACAAAAACAGAAGAACGTTGACATCACATTTCGTTTAGTCTACACACTACACGTTCTTGCCAAAAAAAACTAAGGCAAAAGGTGCGGCTTTTTTCTGCTTTTCTTTCTTGTTAGTTGACTCGTGCTCTTATACAATTTAGAAAAATATACGACTAGACGTCACATGCTCTGTAACCTACAAAACGTGGTAGGTAGGAACTTAACACGACCAATATCATTCCCATCATCATCATCTCATCATGCTCCAGCACAAGCAGTGGTTCCTTCAAGCGTTGCTCTCTAAATCCGTAGTATTTCTTTTCTCCAACACGGCGTTCAGGGAGTATAGGGAAGAAGAGGAGACCCTGTTTGTCATTATGGAAGGCCATGAATGGAAGCCATTTGTCGTCATAGCTGTCTCACGCGAAAGAAATGTAGCGTCAGCATTGCATATAAGTCTGTCGGAAATCGACAGTAAAAAACGAATATGCCAGGCCAAGGGAGACCTATAACCTAATCTACCTAAGCTTTTTTACATGCACACCGCTTCCAAAAAATATACAAGGGTAACTTGTAAACTAAACTAACTTGCCTCTGCTGAAGCAAGAGAATAAATTCTGCAGACTTCTTTTTTTTACAATTTTCATACAAGCAATGCGACACCTTGTTCGCACTATCTATACACACTACCAAAAATACACAAAAATTACACAGCCTTTACTATTGTAAGCAAATAGTATACTCACATTATCTTTCTTCTTCGCATGGTAAGATCATTATCGTAACAAGAAAAGAGTGTCATATCCATCATTTTTTGCTGTATCTTTCTTTCACTTCATCTGCATAAAATATTGTATAGGTTGTCTCCAAGTCGCACTGGTGTGTGGAGACTAGAAGCAAAAAATGAATACATTTTAGACCAAGCATTCCCTCGCCTGTCTATCTGTAGGTACCTTTAACTTTCCCCTTAGCTCCACTGTACTGAATTGAATGTCAGCGAAAAAAAACAATCTACCAAGAAGAACAGATCCTTGTGCCTTCAACTCGTTAAAAATATTATGGAAATTTATTGATTTTCTTTATTCAACAACTCCCCGTTCGCTAGAAAAAAAATTATGCCATGTGAAATCGTACTACTGTCACTGGCAGAAATAGCGTACATAGTTTGTTCACTCGTTATTTGGTTAAATTCTGGATAAAAAAAGTAGAATAAATAAATATCTTGTTTGCACTTTATGTAAGTTACACATATGCATTGTAAGTTAAACATTGCATGATAGTAATTGTACTTGAATTTTTTAAGGAGAGGGGGAAAGGAAACCCGAAGATGATGAAGATGAAGTATGTTTGGTTTCATGAACGGAACTACTTCATTACTCAAGTGGGAGGAATGATGGTCTGATTGTTAGTTTGACTGGGTGAAAAGTCAAACTCAAAGATAGGGAGACAAAGTCAGCCTTGAGACTTGGAATAATAATAATACCAAAAAAAGATTGTGAAATTGTAAGATGTAGTACAGGTATACACATGTATACATATTTTCTTGTTCGTGTTATAAAAACGTTCAACCACCGTTTGTAGTTTTCACAAAAACGGTAGTGTAGTGTAGAACAACTATGTATTAAGATGATAATATATGGAAGATATGAATGTTTGAAAAAGGACGATATTTCTCCACGGAACTTTAACATGTCACTCAGGAGAAGTAAGTATGGTGAAAAATTACTTTTACCTTCCTGAGAGACGGGTTAGGATAAATGTCGTTTTTGGGTGAATAATAATAATGCATGAATTTGTCTACTGTTATATGGCATGTATGATTACAGCTGCTACTACTATCCACGAGAAAGGTAATAATAATACCATACCGCAGTATACAATATATATAGTAGTTGTAAATGTCAAACGAATGGAAAGTTAGCAATGTACGAACATATATATGTACACGTGTGGCAAGATGCAATGAAATGAAACGATTAGTACCAAAAAGGCATAGGCAAATTTGGGTTTACTCTTTTGGTCTCTCTGGTTCATATATGGGAAGTGGAAAGTAGAGAGAACTGTTGACTCTTGACTTGACTACGTTTAACTGCGGCTTCCTTTGATGATGAGAGTGATGATGATTATGATGATGATTATAGTAGTCATATAGGAATAGAGTTATCGTTATAAATTGGGGTCTACAAATAACAGAGGGAGAATAAAAAAAAGTCGCGTGTGGAAAGTTTCTCTCCGTGGTGCATATTATTAGTCGTAATAATTTATAGGGTAGCAAGTTGTTTGGCATTTGTCACGGTGAACAGTGAAGGGGAAATAGCAAGGAGGGAAAGTTACATATGTATTTATTATATGTATAATTTAGTATGGATGTATTCATGCAAGCCTAGTGTACTTTTCTCTTTTTATTTCCCAACTCATCTGTCTAAAAATGTTTTCCCTTTTTTCTCTTTCAGACCTGGACAAAGTAGTCATATTAAGTCTGTGTATAGAACGGAGATCGCACGTACACTCGAGCCTTGGATATCAGGATCTCATCATCCACCTCCGTCTTCAGTAGTGGGAGCAACAAATGCGACCTCGTCTTCGTCGTATCCTCCGCCCGCGACTCCTGGCACCTCGTCGCAAATTCCAAAAGACTACACCCATCCCTCCATCAGCCACCATCATGACCCATCGTTTAATGAGCCCACGTACTCCCAATACTATCCCATGTCGAGGTCGACAGTCACTCCTATCATGGGTCACAAAACTCCGGTTGGTGGTGGTGCCTCGTCGGCTGCTGGCGCGGGAGGGGGCTATGCCGCACCGGCTGGAATTGGTTTGGTACCGTCTGCAGGAAGAAAAACTCCTACCTCAGGCCTTGGCAAGGGTGCCAAAGGTGATGGAATGGATGATAATTTTACCGCCCATTGTCGTTCCTTCACCGCTCACTTTAATGTAAGTCATGCATCATTACATTTGTCCTACTTTCACTTTTATACTACATACTGCGCTGCGGAGTAATATCAACTATGTGCGAAGCATAGATCCATAAAATTTCCTAAACATTGAACACCAACCTGAACTGAACTATTTATTTTTTTATATTGTTCTGCTGTCGGGTCGACACGTTACCTCTGTCTACTCAACTTTTCACATATTCCATTATACATGAACATTGTACATTCATTCATTCGTATAATAAAACTACACCAAAAAATGTATCTACCCCCATTTATTTTTCCACATACGAGAAGAACTAACTACTAGGAAAAGTTTTAGTCTTCGTTTTTCTTCTTTCTCTCTCTCCTTTTTACTCTTTTAACATGAGTATGAGTATTGAGTAGAGTAGACGAGCAAAAACCTCAAA
The DNA here is from genome assembly GCA_034693345.1 of Entomobrya multifasciata. Lineage (NCBI taxonomy): Eukaryota > Metazoa > Arthropoda > Collembola > Entomobryomorpha > Entomobryidae > Entomobrya > Entomobrya multifasciata. Next base: position 16,900 of record JAQFXM010002128.1, read on the forward strand.
GCAAATATTGCACGCTGTTCGGTTTGCTCACTCAAACTGTTCTTTTGCTGCTGTGAGAGTTGATGTCTTTTTGTACTTGCTCCTCTTGTTATACTGATTTTCCCCCTCCTTCTCTTCTTGGAAGAACACGATATATCCCCAACCAACGATCAATTTCTGTTTGGAAACTTTCCTGTCAAGAAGTAATGTGTAGGAATGTCAATAGTGTATGTACAATCAGGAGCACTGCACTAAAAGAAAAAAAGAGTTTGCTATCTTTACAAGAGAATACACACTGTACTCATACATGAGAATATAAAGGGTACATTCTATGATTACACATGAATCACAAACAATTCAAAGAAAAATTCTCCATTAAAAGGAGCGTCAAAGAACAAAAAGGACGCATCATGTCGTCGGTCGGCACACAAAAAGCGAGACTATGCAGCCAATTTTTTCCTTGTAGAAAACCGACATGATAATGCCGACGAAAGATAAAATATTTTATGCATTTAGCATTGCAACCGCTCTTTCTTTTCTTGTTTGAAAAAAAGTCAAGTGAAGAACAACAACATTGACAGTTCACATGTATATCAAACTATTATATCCGTACACATGTACTATACATACATGTATGTATATGCTCTGCAGACAAAAATTCTATTGTTTGTTTTATTTTTTATAAGGAAGCTTGGATGTTAAAAATTTTGTTGCTGTATTTCGCGATGTGATAGTGATGGTATCATGACGTGACATGGTGGTCGGTAGTGTGAACTCAACGTACTTGACATATCCCTTCTTGTATCCCTGTCAAATTTTCTTAGAAAAGGTATGTTACAGTTGTAAACTAGGCAGGATAAGAGGCTTTCTAAGACGACGTCATGCCATGATGACGAGCTACTATAGAGTTTAGGGTGAGTCAAGTACTTTCTGTAGATCCTTTTCTCTGTTAACTAGGCTGTTATGAATTTGGAAACTAGAAAAGACACGTGTGTAAAAAAAGTGAACAAGACAGAGAGACGAGAAAAAATGCTTCGGTTTCGATTCTCCTTCGAAGAAAAAGGATTCTTCATTTTTTATTCCTTTTTTCAGAGTTACTGTACTACTTTGTACATTTACTGGAATGAGATAGGGCAAGGAATGTCAGAGAGAAGAAAAAAATGTATGGATGATGGTTGTCCATCCACCATACCATGAAGATGGGATGCGAATCCTTTTCCTTCAACTTCCCGTCCTAAATGCATTGGATATTGGAATGAGAAGCGTGGTTAATGCTTTTGGAATATGACCCGTGGGCTGTAAGCTATACACTATGGCCACTTTTACTTTCTGGAACTGGGTTCAAACTGAGTTTCATACTATAAAAGTAAAAAAGGAGCACGTGCTCAACTTTCCGTATTTTTTGTGCCTATCCATAGGCATCACTTATAACATAGCTTGACTTTTAGATAGGGATATGATAGTAAAAATACGACGTATTTTGTGATGCTATTTCTTCTGGAGGCAATAAAACCCATTGCTGTTACAGCCATTCAGCCTTTTGTTATTGCACGAGAGATTCTGGCTTGGCTGCAAGCAGAAGATATTTTCATTCCAGGATCTTGATTGCTAACTCTATTTTAACCAGCTGAAAAAATAACTGCCAGAAATCCGTGTACATTTTTACCACTAACTTGCCAACTTACGCATATATCTTTCTTTCATTATCCAATATGTATGTACAATTATCGCGATATGATCAAGACTAAGACTTGGATGCTTTTTTTGCCACGCCCGAGAGGGTTTCCTTTCTTCACCTAGTTGATACGTTTACCTTGTTGTCATAATCTGTAATAAAATTTACGCAGGCACAGCGTAGAATTCAGGCTTATTACTAAATAAATACTAAATCCATTATCACTACATCACTGCTAGAACCAAACTGAGTGTACTCACGAGATCGCAACATTTCAAATAATTTTTTTAAACATTATTAAGGAAAGTGCAACATGCAAGTAAGTAGTGTAGACAAATTCTATAAACCAGGTAAACAGAAATGAATCTGGCTAGAGCCATTCCAGATAGAATTGAACGTGTTCAAGTAAACATGCTGTTGTATTCACAAGAAACAAATGTAATTTTATTCATTATTTTCATTTTGGTTTTATAAATATGACTTCAATTGCACATAATAGGATTTCATTGTTTTCATTTGAAGGTAAAAATAACTTTGTTTTTTTTGCTACAAGACAACATCTCATTTGAAGACAGTCTCAATTTTTTTGTATAAATAGTTTCAACACATTTACTTTATCTGTAATAACTTGGTAATAACAATTTTGATGCTGAGGTAAGCATTGTATTATGTATCCTGTGTGTATGTGCTTCCACCTCTAAAGCGATAACCCATATATTATAATCTTTTCTTGGCAAGATTATGTTACACATCACGAATAGAGCAACAGCAATATTCCATTTTCAATTTCGTCTTTAAGCTGAACATAAAGCCTCGTAAACAATTACCTTATAAAGTTTTTTTTATGTGAAAGTGAAAGCTAAGTTTTTAAGTACAAAAAGTATACATAAATATATATGTATAAAATTTAAGGGTGAAGACACTCTAACCTTCAATTTAATCTTATTACCTTCGCAGCTGGTACAACAAGGGATTCTACTCGTCATCACATCACAACATTTATAGCACACAATGCACTCACTCTCAATGTACTATTTTTAGCTGAATGAGGTTTTGGGAGTGAACGAGGGTACAAAACAGTAACTCTCACACATATGAACAACAGCAATATATACTGATATAAATGCTAAATTTGCCACCCATATGCGCAGCTTCCTTTCACATAGTAGTACACATGAGCTACTATGAAATTATACTTTACACTATATCATAAGGTTTCATAGTAATAGTAGTAATTGTAATAATAAAATCCCTAAAATGTATAACATGGTTTCTAGAATAGCATATTAAAACTTTTTTAACACTTCAGGCCCGAAAACAATGGCACCATTTTAACAGCCTGGGTGATGATAGTATGTGTATAGTGTAAATTGAATTCTTTTTAAGGAAAATATAAATTTTTGTATTGCAAACAATAATGCTTGTGCAACGGAACCAGTTTCTAAACTCTCTAGAGACCTGCTGACAAGGAGCAAAGTGTGGAAACGCTAAAATAGTAATTTCTGAGAGAGCGTAGACGGAGAAAAGATGAGTTGAATGTACATTGTTCAGAGCCCTATGAAATGAAGTCATTGTTGAAACTTAATTATTTTAGGGTGAGAAAGTGGCAATGATGTGTACTGTACACACTCTTCAGTTCAAGTGGGCATGTTGGTTGGCAAGCAGCAAGTAATCACATAATATATTATGCATTATGCATATATAATTTTTCAATGATGACGCGTGACAAGTAATGAAATACCATGCTTTACAAATACGAAGTAAGAATGTAGTAGACTTTTGATTAAAACTGGGAGTATTTATTATAATCAAGTGGCTGAAGGCATTCTTTGTTATAGATTTAAGTTGATGAATCTGCCTAAATGCAGTCTGTCGAAACTTGTTCTTGGTTCAACTAAACTAGGCAAGCAAACAGTTTAGAATAGATACTTATGGTACTGTATAATAATATATTATGAAAATAATTAATTTTTGGCAAGGTTCTAATTTTAAGCTAGAATTTTTTTCTCAGTAATTTCACTTGAGCAAGTGTTGATGACGCAGCATGTGTATTTGGTATATTGTGAATTACATTGTTAAATTGGAAAAGGAAACCAATTTAAAATTATACAAGACTTTATCCTCATTTTGGCCAGAAGAATGACGATCGAATCTAAAAAGTTTTTGTTTTCTACGTTTTGTACGTGTGTGCTCGCTCGATGTACGGGTGCAGTGGCAAAAGTTTGTTTGAAATACGATTGTTTACTTATTTGGTGGAGTGTATGTGTATTTTCCCTGTTTGTTTAGTTAAAAACAGCATCCAATGTGAAATAGTGAGTTTTTTTATTTTCTACACATTGAGCAAAATACTTGTTTAACGTTGTTTTAAAATGAGTTGTAGAATTGTAGGGAAATTACTAATTTGGTTTTTAGTTGATCGAATGCAAAGTGTAGACTGAGAGCAGCATACTTTCTCTCTTTGCTAGTCTGTTATTTATTGGCACACGGAGACTTCTCTAATTCCTAATGAAAAACAACCATAACTAATTATTTTAGTAGTTCTCATTGATTTTAACACAATTTATATCTTCCGGTGCCAAATTTCCTTTTTGCTTGAGGGAAGCAATCCAACATGCTGTGAGAGAGAAGGATACTTCCACTATCGTAACGTAAACGATGTTTTAGTTGCATACAAAATGGATGGAGACGGAAGTATAAAACACTCGTATTTCCAACAGTAATGGAATCTGTGTACTTATGCAAGTGAAAATTATGCGTGCTGCATTAAGTAACTTGTCTCCATACGGTGGAAATTACAACAATGTTGATAGCTAGCTAGCTATATGCTTAGTGGTTGTATCCATCATTTGTAAGAGAATGTAATATTTAACCTATGATTTTGTACTCAAAAGAAACTTTATACTATCACCTCTCAAAACCTAATTACCACTGACGTCAGAAATGTAAACAGAAAGTAATGATGACGTACCCTTTTAACTTTATTTATTCTCGTAGTTTTAGTATATAATCCTATTTACAAATATGTAGCAAAGCATGCGTGTATATCTATCATTTGATTGGAAATGCTCATTTTGGAGTTGCCGTTTGTAACACAACTAAAGTAAATCGAGAAACATATCTAGTCGTTCTAGCTAAACCCTACACTTCTGAAAGGCTTGATATAACATACATCGCATAATACAAATCTGACAAATTTTTCGCAACACAACACAAACTAGATTTTACTGTGTATTGGTAAATGTCAAGGGCACAACTAAGCTTCAAGTTATTTTCATCAACCTGGTTTGCTTAGCTCTTTTACCCCTGTCGTCTGTAAAATTTGATTATTATTTCACGATCTTTTATAAACGGTTTGCATGTAAAATTATCCATGGTTTGTGTAGGATTATAGTAGAAACAACAAAAAAGCATACCCTGGTTCTAGGAGAATTATACCGCTCCTCCAAAAATGACACTTTTCTTTCCCTCCACTGCTCTATCAACAACAAACTTCCATCTTATCTTCATAACAGCCCTACTACTACATCGCATAAACATGATAATATGATGATTATTATGAAGGTGATAAATATTACTGTACAAAGTGGGAGAGAGGCAGAGACATAATGCGGCCAAGTAAACCTTATAATAAAAGCGGAGAAAGGTTTATAAAAAAAATATACACGCATTTGATGTGCTTTCTCCTTTTTTGTTTCATGTTCAATCCATGTGCTCGAAAAGAAATACGAAACCTGATACACATTACAGCAACTATAGTAGTTATACCTAGTAAACAGTTAGGTATATTATAAGAGAAAGTCTTTTTATAACGACTTGCGTTACTTTCTTTGAATTTCTCCTTCGTGTGCACTCAGATACACATGAATGTTGCCAGCTATTCAGTTTTATTTTCTCTTCTTTTCGAGTCCGTTGTCCTGCAAAAAGACCACCGAGAGCAATAAGCAGGCACATTTACTAGTTTGGATAGTCTTTGTACTTGGAAGGAAAGATGATATCGCTTGAGACTTACTTTCTCATCTACGTTTTCTCACACACAAGTATAAATGTTATAATCGCACATATACTTCAAGTCAAGCCGTGCCGTACCAGCAATGAGCCTCCATGTTTCAAGAAGTACACATAATAGAGTATTTTCTCCTACCGAAATGCTCACGGCGAAATTCTGTCAGAGAGATAAACACTTCTGTGCGCTTTTGTTATCCTGCTTATAGACACTAAAACACTTTCTCTCTTAGGTAGGATACTTACACTGTCCTCGGTTGAGAGTGTTGATGATCATGATGATGATCGTCATAAGGATACCAAATCGAAAACACAAGGCATTTTTTGCAATTGGAGTCAGTGGGTAGAGTAGACTACTTTATTTGAGACCACAACATTATCTAATATTTAATTCAAACCGGTATACACGACCAAAATCTGCCTGAAGCTACTTGTGTTGTTCACCACAGGCAGAAAATAAATAGCTAGTTAATATTTTCGCTTTCCTGTTTTGTTTACATATGAAGAAAAGTCAGCATGTGTTTACTTAGCTGATAACTGATCAGTTTGCTGTAGGAGAATAACGGAACAAGAGAGTAGCAAAACAGACAAGAGTAATCATTATTATTGGATATATGATACTTACACACATTGTATCCTGTATCCAGTCAATACAGACTTGTACAAGATTTCATTATAAAAGTAAATAAAGTTGTAAATAAATATAGTATAAAATTAAGTTGTATGAAAGTTATTTTACATCATTATGTTGCCATTCTGTTCACTTCATTTCATGCTCAATTGGTGTATTATGTATCCATCTGCAGTGCATCTTTCCGTTGTTCTAATAGCTACACTATTGGTTCTATCACGTGTTACGCATGTGCCATAATGTTCATCCATTGTTTCTAATTCTATTTGGACAACTTTAATGCAATGAAATCTTATTCTGTACTGTCATTTCGTGATAATTAAAAACTTGTAACAACAAAATGCTAACAAGAACAATTTGTATACTGCAATTATGAGAAATTTTCAGGTATACTGTTACCCACACATCTACCGACCTGCTAAAATCAAAATAAATTCATGCACTCTCGTAAGAAATTTTTTCATTAGTTTGTATCGAGTTTTATGTAAAGATAATAATATATTTATGTAGCTTGTCGCTACATTTTACGTCAGTTTCTTCCATAAAGACTCGTGTGCAATTGTTCAGTTGTACGTAATGATTTTAATTTAGCAATAGCGAAGAGCTTTTATTAGTGCTACTGAAATAAACAGAGGTACTAAAGAAAGTTTACACATCTTTCTGTAAAAAGTAGAAATAATCTCTTTTCAAAAAGATATTTTAACTTTATCACACAAGTCATTGGCTTTTCATGGTCTTGTTTTACTGTCCGTGTATGCATACAATATTTAAAAGACATTTACGAGATTCCAGTGAGAGCTTTTCTTCTTACGTTACAAAAAATGTGCGTACAGCGCCTCGCAAACTTGTATATCATAAAAGCATGTCTTCACTAGCCTACAACCCAACTTTCCTTTGTACCCCGTTTTTACAAGCTGTGTTATTACCTTTTTTGAAATATTATGTTCACCTGATTCCCCTGAGTAAGCCCAATGTAGAAAAGCCAAGACAGGACATACTATTCCGCAGCGAGGTTTTCAGATAAACCGTTCAGTTTCAACCAGGTTGTGCTTTAGATCAATTTCGCTTTCTCAGAATTTTATAGCTAGATAAAATCATTATGATTGAGATTAAAGTCTGTCTTTATTAGCTCTTCAGGTATTCATAATAAAACTCATAACGTCCCATGTTTGCCTATAAAACACCTGTGTAATATTTTTGTTATTAGCAAAATATGAATTATCATCATCCTTTATGGCTATATATGCACATAAATTAGTTGCCATTTAGGCACATGGAATAGGTATATATTCATTTTGTAAACATTTCCGTTTAGTCAAAATTATGCCAAAATAAGTTTCCTTTCTGGTCGATTGAATGCATAAAGCATGCATGCATACCTATAAGATGGTGAAAGTAATGATGTTGTCTCTTTTGGCTTAATAAAGTGCAGTGTGCACTGCTAATCCTTGTTTTTACCATAATGTGCGTGATAGTCATTTTCTGTAAACATAATAAAAATATAACTGTGATGAACAAAATACGATAATGAGGTTAGGTTCAAGTGTTGTTGAGAGGTACGGTAACTAATATCTTGGTAAAAATAGCATAACAGAGCGAAGTAAAAAATATGCTTTACTCAACACAGGATCATAAAAGAGGGACAAATATGTGTAGTAATAGTGGGTGATGCTGACTTGATTTTAACGAGTAACAAACCTCAAACAACTTAACTTTCAACAGTTCTATACTATGTATCTATTTAGTAATGAGTCCACGTTTTTGCTTGAGTCTACATATAAAACTGATAGTAATTACAATGGCAGTTGGATTGATATCGATTACAATATATTTATAATTTGAACAAGGATCTTTCTTTGCTCATATGTCAGTCTTTCTCGCACAATCACTCAGCCAGAAATACTTTTGTTTCAGAAATATAGACTGATTAAAATCAGACTGACAAGTATGCTCGTTAAAAGCCTTTTCCCCATAAATAGATATAAATAAAATCGCAAGCGGTAAAATCCTTTGATTATGATCACTCAGGCAAAATAGGCAATACGATAACAATTTAGCTCTTTACCAGGAATAGGCTAACAAATTACTTCAGATACATTGTTTATGATCTCTATGTGTACATCATAAAAATGATAGTAAAAATAAAATAATTTTATTAGCTACATCAAAAACAATCACGTCAGCGCATACGGGTGTACTGTGTGCAGTGAGAAGGATGACTCACTCACGTTCACGTTACTCATGCCTCTGGAATCAATAATAACCGACAGATTTTCCAGTTCTATCACAGAGCAGCAGCATCATCATCGTCACTGCTATGTTTTCTCTTTGAAAATAAGATACAGTAGGTTTTCATCGTACTAATAAGTTTCGTCATGGTCTATATATATATGGTTGTATTTTGTAAAGGTTTAATATTATACATACACACAAGTCACGTGACAAGGGTCGAATTGATGTGATGAAATTCAATACCATTTTCTCTACGTCCATTTAAACAGATTTAATACGAAACGGAATCAGACAATCGTGTAAATATGTCCTATGTTGTTTATCTACGCACAATGAAGTTCCAGGAAGAGAAATACAATGCACGTTACATTTGATTCAATCTACTAGTCGATATGCTTGCTGGTTATTGCCTTTGCCTGTAACATGCGGAGGAGGAAATGTCACTTCTTTTGAAGCTCAAAATAATAGAGAAAGTGCGTCATGTACTATTAACATTACACCAAATGTATTTATTTTCTACGAAGACTGCCGTGTTATTAGAAACCTTTTAAGATATGTTTTGTTTTTCTCTCTGTACTTTTTTCTGCTCTAATAGGCTTTCAAAGATTCAAGTACAATAGGTAGACATTTTGAATGGTAAATGGATACTGAAATTATATATCAGTATGACATAAGCTGACGTTTTTCTGGGTATTATGTATCACTTTATGATGCATAGCATATTAACAATCAAAATATTATTCTAAGATTCTGAGTATCCGATTCTGTTTAAAACTTTGGATAACGTTTCGGTGAGTAGCACATTACATGAAAATTTGTTCTACGTTTATCATAACTCCGCAATTCTGTATTGGATTTTTAAAATGTTGGAATTTAGGCTTTCGAGACACTTTCGAAAAAAAAGAGTAATTCTGTTTGAATTCTAACAAATTATCGCATACTAAAGTACTTGTTACCTTTTGCGCATGGAAACTGGAATTCTTCCAATATCATACCACATTCTACGTCGCTCACTAACTTGGTGGAACAAAGTTCGTGACCACAAGGGCTTTCGACTTACAAACATATGCTTCAATGAGCTGCTCACTCTCGACAGCAAACTGTCTGTGCCATCTCGCCTTAACTGGGTTACAAGAGTGAAGCAAGAACTCGGAATCTCTTATGTAGCAAATCACTGCTCACA
>JAQFXM010002129.1:0-26596 GCA_034693345.1 Entomobrya multifasciata
ATGCAAAGAAAAACGCGATACGTATACATACATTCATCTACGTACCTATTTTCATGACTTGTCATGACTTGTTGTACACACAGCTATGGCTTAGATTTACAGGTTAGGGTGTAAATAGATTTTTTCTAACTTTGGTATAAAGTGCAAACAATGTTAAAGAGTACACCCGTTTTTAAGCTTAGATTTGGAATAATGTGAACCTGTATACGCGTAAAGCTTAAAGCAATACCAAATAGTGTACCCAACTCAACGGCTTGGTTTTAAATGTATCTTTCATGGGTACAACAACATTTCAAGCATAAATCCATCGTGGACATTAATACTTCAAATACGGAACGACTTACTATTGAAAAATTACTAAATTTTGGGCAAATGCATACATTTTCTTTAGATCGTATTATTGTCCATATTGGTATTTATTTTTGTGCATGACAGTGTAGCTTGCAAGCATTTGTTTCCTTTCAACAGAAAGCCAGAACCGCTTATATACATAAGCATCGGAAACGTAAATGCATACGTTTCTGTTGCTGCCCAGACACGTACGAGTACGAGTTGAAGTTATAATCCCATTACGAGCTCGATAGGTTCCCTTCTGCTCATAAGTTTCGAAAACTGTGGTTTAGTTTACCATCGGTGGTGTAGGAAACGTTTTAAGTAACATTTAGTGAACTTGTTAAGCCTGTTGTCTATATTAAAATATCGTTGACTTAAATATTTTCGATATTCTTTGTTAATCCAGCAGCAGCGCATTGTTTGATTTTAGTTTACACACCTATAAAAGTTGATCAAATATTGACGTCCACTTACATCAGAAAAAACTTAAACCAACTGCTTAGTCGTGCCAGAATTCAATTCGGTTGGCTGTCTTACAAATTTTAAACTTGATAAATATATTATGAACTTGTTTTCTTTAAATTCAAGTAAATTACAACAAAAAAGCAGCCATACATGTCGAGATTTTTGTAATACAGCTCTAGCTTCTGCTGTCAAACATTAGTTCGTTGAATGTGCACACATGAGGTATTAGTTACAACGTGAATAAGCAAGAGAACAAATATTTAGCCTCCTGTACTGTTTTTTGGTGCCGTTATTTTTCTGTAAAGTGTGAAAAATAATTTTAGTTTATATTCACTAATAGAACACCATTGTACTACAGATATTCCCAGTCCCATAAATAAATTTGAAAAGGTCGAAACCACTGTTGATTTCTTCAGGAACCAAAACGTCTTATTATTTTTATTATTCGGCTGGGACGATAAAATGGCTTCTAGAAATTTTAAATGTGGATCATGTGAAAAGTGGTTTAGTTCAAAAATTAATTTACGGGAGCACTTCAATGTTCATCTCGGGATTTACGTGTGTTTATTCTGCAACAAATCATTTACCAGAACCAAAACTCTTTTCCGACATTATCGCAGTCATACCAAAGAAAAACCTTACTCCTGCTCTTTGTGTGATAAGTCGTTTGCGGATAGACTATCGCTAAGGAATCATAATAATTTGCACGCTGGGAAAAGACCGTACTTATGCAGATTTTGCAACAAATCCTTTACCCAGCAAAGCACTCTTGCTACACATCAGTTACTACATAGTGGAATCAGAAGGTTTAAATGCAACTACTGTCAGAAAACCTTCGCACAAAAAGGTTATTTCAAGGTCCACCAAAACACTCATAAATCTGAGACACCCTTTGAGTGCAATTTATGTCAGAGATTTCTACCATCTGCAGACAGACTAAAATGGCATATTCAAAGCCATACAGGAGAGAAACCCTATCGATGCACCACTTGTAACAAATCATACGCGTTAATAAGTTATTTACGTGCACATCAGCGTGTTCACACTGGAATAATGCCGTTCAACTGCGGTGAATGTGAGAAGAGATTTAAAACTAAAAGAGAACTTACTAACCACGTGCTGTTTCACAGTGGAGTAAAACCTTACATTTGTGAAATTTGCAAGAAATCATTTTCCCGACCTGGAAATTTGCACGTCCATAAGAATGCAGTGCATTATCGAATCAAAAAGCATGAATGCGACATATGTGGCCAAAAGTTCTCCGTAAGGTCGGGATTGGAAACTCACATGAGAGTTCATACGGGTGAACGACCTTTCAAATGTCAACAATGCACTAGTGCTTTTACGCAATCTTCCGCCTTAAAGAGACATGTGAGGTCCCATAAGTAGCAAACATAAATTCAGTGGAACAACAATCGCAATACGCAATGCTGCTAAAAGTGTTATGTTTTTCATATGACTGAATGAGACAAGGTGTTTAGTTTTTATTATTTGTAATGCACGTGGTACTTAGAAGTTCAAGTAATTTTAAGTTTTTTAAAATAGAGTAATCTTTATTTTCTGCTTGAAATACAGCAGCAAGTATATGCATACTTGGTCGGAAGATATTTGAGAAAAAGTTCTACCAATAAATGGGAGATGCTGAAGAAGCTAATATTAAAGTAATGCAAGAGTTTAGTATTAGGATAAGTGATCAATTTAAATAATTATAGCTTGATTATTGTCTAATAATTATGTTATGATAAATAATACTAGACAAATAGATGTAAAGAATAATGGAGTTGAAATAATTAATATTCACATTTCATTTATTGTAACATTAAGGTTGCCTAAAAATCTTCAAAAACTATACTTAAGTATACATATATTTGTTTTAGAAAATTTAAACTCGACTGATAAGGCAACATCAGTATTAAGAAATATACTATGAATAAACTATGTAGACTTGAGGTTGCGTTAGTTGACGACAAGTAGTGAGCCGTAATTTGTACTGCTTGACTGTAAGTGTAATGTTTAATTTATAATTATTTTTTGCTAAATATTTACGTTATTAAATTTTCATAATCCAAGTATTCAAGTTAAACTGATCTTAAAAATGTCCAGCCGAGTATACTGTCTAAATATTTTTGTAAGTAACGTAGGTAAATTAAAACAAAACATTATAAAATCTAATGTCCTTTTTCACGTCATTACATCAGCGCTTTATTTATTTACGATACGATTCTTTATATTTACCACAGACATTACAAGAAAAGCATTCCAAAACATTATGTATCAACATATGAGCGTTCATGTTATCTTTTGATTTTATTCCTTTATGACATATCTCACAAGAAACTGGTTTTTCCAAACTATGGACTCTTGCATGCTGGTTTAGTTTACTTCTGTATTGGAATGATTTATGGCAAATATTACAACGATGAAGCCTTTCTCTTGTATGCGACTTAACATGGCCTGCAAGTGAAGCTTTTGACGAACCAAATTTGCTACACAAGCCGCACTGAAATGAAGTTTCTTTTTGATGTGTGTAAATATGAGATTGCAAACTACGTTTTGCATTTTAAAAAATTCGCAATTTTTGCAGCTGAAGGGTTTTTCTCCACTCTGTGTCCTTAGTTGGACTTGCAGATTTCGTTTGCTCGGGAACTGGTGCACAGTTTGCACTGGAAAGGTTTTCTACCAGCATGGCTTGCAGTATGTTTTATCAACACCCATATTTTCTGTTAAAATGAAATATTATAACTCAAATGTTGTAAATGACAAGCATGCTTAATGAACATATACATCTGTGGCTTTAACAGGCTACAAGAGTACAAATAGGAGAGGTTTTGTAATTTTTTCATGCATTATAAATAAATAATGAGAATTATTATCCAAACCATTCCCAATTTTTACAAAAACGAAACAAAATTTATTTAGGGACCGATTTATTAACTAAATATGAAAACATATGAATGAGAATTTAAAGTCATTGAAAAGTGTTTTCCACTCAAACAATACAACTAATTTTATAATTAATAAATTCCTTCCATTAACATTATTTTAAGGCTTATTTTAAACACGATATATTTCAATACAAAATAAGACTCAGATATAATAAATATTTATAAAACCATAACATCATAAATAGTCAACTCCTTCGTCATCTGCATTCCTTCAAAACGTAAACATTTTGTTGAGTATTACTAGAATACATTGTGTGGTAGCTGTATTTCTACTAAAAAAATTCTGGCCTAGGTATGCATTACTCTATATTTGACTAATTAACGAAAACCTTCTTAAAATATGAAACTGCAACCTAATAGTTAAAGCAGTTGAATGAAATTTCAAAATTTTAAGTTTCCCTATTAAATGTGCTATTACATAAGTCTCATTTTTATCGTTCTAAACTACTATGAAGTCGGATGTGTTTTTTAAGATAACCACTTGAACTGAACTTTTTGTGGCACTGTGCGCAGCCGTAGTGTTTAATTCCAGTGTGCGAAGTTTTGTGTGTTCGTAGACCACTTTGGTTCGAAAAGCATTTTTTGCAAATATCGCATTTATACGGCTTTTCCCCAGTATGAACTCGGACATGGAGCACTAATTCAGTACTAGTTACAAATTTTTTGTCGCACAAATTGCAATTGTGTTTCTTATCTTTTTCATGCACTGCTTTAATATGGTGTTGCAAGCTTCCCAACTGAGCAAAAGATTTCTCACATATTTGACAAGTGAGAGTTCTTAAATCGCTGTGCGAAAAACTGTGCCCGTTTAACTCGCCTTTAGTTGCAAACTTTTTCGGGCAAACTTGACAGCAATATTTCTTCAATCCAATATGCCGGTACTCATGAACCTTCAGAGCCGCTTTTTCCGCAAATGCGTTTGAACAAATAGCACACCGATAAGGCTTTTCTCCTGTATGTGTTTTAATATGTCTTTTCAAACCAAATGCTGAGGAAACAAATTTGAAACACAAAGAGCATTGAAATGGTGTTTCTTTTTTATGCGTATTTTCATGATCTCTTAAATGAGTTTTCCGCATAAATGATTTTTCACAATATGTACATTTAAAGTTCTTGATTTCACTGTGCAGCATTTCATGTCTCCTGAGATCACACCTTCGCGAGAACGATAAATTGCATAGGTTGCACTGGAAGGATTTTGTACCAGTGTGAGTAAAATGGTGAGAATTTAAAGACGACCTTCGAGCAAAAGAACTGTCACAAAATTTGCAAAAGTGTGGTTTCTCATTGGTATGAGTTCGCAAGTGGTCACAAAGATCCCAAATGTTTTTGCATGCTGTGTTGCAGAATAGACACTGCTGGATTTTATGCAAGTTCTTTTTGATCATAAGTTTGGCCTTTTTTACAGAACAAAGCCATGTGTCATAATTTGTGCACACTTCTGCACTCGTCTGTGCTTTCAAATCTCTGTTGGCCTTTACGTGCCTCTTCAGAGTGACCTGTTCTTTGAATTTTGTAGCGCAAGCTGGACAGCTGTAGGGCTTGTTGTCATTGTGCCTACGTTCATGTTGTCTCAGATTATTCTCCAATGCAAATGTTTTACAGCAAGTTAAACATCGGTAGGGTTTCTCTCCAGTATGTGTTTGTACGTGAAATTGCAGATATTGTGCTGATCCGAAGAACCGGTCACATAAGATACACTGGAACGGTGTCTCGGTTTTATGTGAGTTCGAGTGCTGTGACAACTGATCTTTGCGCGTAAATGTTTTCTCACAGTCATCACATTTAATTGACTTGTTCTTATTGTGTAACAATTCATGTCGTTTGAGACTTCGGGAATTGGAGAACGATTTTTGGCAAACATTGCATGTGAATCGTCTTTTGCTGTCCTGAGATGCAATGTGGCGAAGTATTTGGGCCATTTCTGCAAATGTTAAGTCACAATAATTTCACGTGAACGATGTTTCTGTGGTTTGTGTACAGTAAAGCGTAAAAGGTGGGGAAACCGTGTTTTTCAAAATAAGCACTTATAGTTTCCAGAAGGAACTGTGAAAATATGCAACCATAAAACAGTTTACTGTATAGTAAAAACGGTGCAGATATAATTGTGCACGTGACAATTTTCAGTGATAAGGCACTAGTTTGAATTGTATTGGTCGTCAGTATTAACGATGTGATATCTTTACTGGACCCTTTGATACTAGAAATGATTATTGCTTTGTGATATAAAAGCCTAAAAATAATTTGTAACAAATATTTAGTTTTCACATGTACTAAATTTCATAAGCAATTATATTTTCTAAGGCAACGTGAGACGTTTTGGAAAACCAAGTAAACTATTTTACAGGAAAGGTTATTAAAACGTACAACCGCACTAGACAACAACACAAATGTTCTGAGGACATCACATTGAAAGAAACTCACATAAACTATTTTTCATTTCCCTGCGTTATGCATCGTCAATAAATACGAAGCATGTATGTAGTCAAGCTTTTCAATACCTGTGTAATACTTTATATTTAGGAACTCAGCATTCTGTATACATGTTTGACTATAAACATTTTCACATTTGAAAATAAGTACCCATCCCATACTTCGTTGCTTTATACTGGCATATGTGTTTGTCCACGGTTTATGCATTTCAATGTTATGCTTTTATATGGTTAGGTACACAAAGCCAAATTTGGGCTTTAAGTATCTTACACTCAATAAATCGGACATAACAATGTATACAATAATGTATTAAGCATGAACATAAATCCAAGAATAATTTTAGTTCGTATGTGTATGTGAGCCTAATCAATACATTATACTGGAAACTAATATTAGTTTGTGTCATACGTGACCAACTGCATGCTAGCAAAGTGCTGCTTAACAACTTCCAATGGAATTATCAGTACTGGTTCCGTTATAATTTCCTATTTCATAATCTGAATAAACGTTGTAAATCAGATCTGTGTCTTAAATTAGTGTTTACCTTTATCACTGTATTACCGCTATTGTACATTTAGGTTCATAGCTGGAGGTTTAATGTGTTTCCATTTTACTCAAGCCCTACAGCATATGCTTCAAAAGCTATTACACTTATTGAAATGCGAATATGACTTGATATTATGAATGTAAGGTTAATTGATAGAATCAGTGAAAAATTTAATTATGTCAAATCTGTAACATTGGCCGGATGTTATTTTAACCTGTTTAAAATAACATTATAAATAATGAACCACTTTGCTTTCAAATTATAAGACGAAGATAACTCACAAAAACCATCCAAAATATGCTGTCAGGTAGAATGGTGAATTTCAGTTTTATGCTAGAATGATTCTGCAAACAAATTTAAATTTAATGGTGTAGCTTAAAAATGTGATTTATTTGATCCCATTCACTTTTAGTTGCAAGAGGAAAATTATTAATGTATTACATGTACTACAACAGTTTTAACATAATTAATAAAATAAAATTACAAACTTATACTTAAAAAATTGGAATAAATGTTTAATGAAAAAGCCTTCTGTGCTATTTGGAGTTCTACACTAGCTAAATTACTAAAATACATATTATTGTTACTTAATTAAAGATTCGAGCTTGCTCAGATTTGCACAAGTCTATTTGTGGATTCATCATGTGCTAACAATTCTTAATTATTACAGTTCGATGCTGAAACTTTCTATGCATAAATACTATAAGTAAAAAACTCTTTCTATTTTACAATTAGAAATTACTAATATAAGTTTCTCCGTAAATCCGCAAATGGTCTAAATTTAATAGTCCTAGAGCTTTATTCCTAGTGGTTTCCAATGACATTTTGCGACCAAAATTTTGTATGTGATTGATAGGCTAAGTACTACAAGTTGGTTTTACTCTTTTCTTATTTAAATACAAAGTATAAAATGTAAAATAGATGCATATCGAAGGTTAAATACAAATGTCTTATACTGATTAAATTAAATTAAATTGTCGGTTTAAAATTAAGTTGATGAAATGTAACTCCGCTATGCAAAATGTTGTGACACCTGAGAAAATTCGTCCGTACAAAAGATTTATCGCAAGCACAAAAACGACAAGGTTTTTTGTCATTATATAAGATGTGGACATAAACTACGTAAGGCGGCGTGATTTTGAGTACACAAGCAAATGTGCGTATTTCAACTGTGCCATAACTTGTCTATCTTGAGATTGAAATTTCGAGAGAACGTACTTTGGAAACTTTGAACGATTAAGGCTTTTCTTTGGCGTGATGGTTTAAATTACTTCTCAAATTTGCAAACTGTGCAAACGAATGACACCATCGATCGCATTGAAATGATTTTTCAGCAGTCAGGGTCCCAACAGTTAAAAAGTTTCCGTGCATTGCTCATTTTTAACTGCATAAATTTTTCCGCTTTTTCGGAAACAATTTTCAAAAAATGCTTCTAGCTAAGCCAATAAACTCAAGTTAAAATTAAGCATAACCCAATTGATTTTATTAAAAGGAAAAAAAATATTGTTTACCAAACAAATCTGTATATAAAACTGTAAAACATAGTTTTCATCGAAGAATTTTTTTTCAACTGGTTACGTGCAATATGGGTTCAAAAAAATAATGTTTGAACAACACCAGTATTTATGCTATTTCGGTAATTTGATTCTATTATCATTTTAATACATCAACTGATCCTTTTTTATTAGAACTTTACTTCTTTAGTTTATACTACATAAACTAAAAACTACTTTAATAAAAATTTGCAAGGCTGAACTAGTTTTGCTCATTTTTGGTGAATTTTTTGATGTCCTTTCAAATGGGAAATCTGGGCAAAACTAGCCAAACAAACAGGACAGTTGTAGGGCTTTTCGCCGGTATGAACTCTCATATGAATCGCTAGTGATCCCTTGTCGGCAAATAGTTTCCCACAAATATTACATTTATGCTGTTGGATTCCCAGATGAATTGAATCAATATGGGCCTTTAAGTGTCCCCGTTGGCTGCATGATTTCCCACATGTATCACAACTAAAAGGTTTCCAACCACTGTAAACATACATGTGTTGGTTTAACTTGGTTTTCGAAATGAATCCCTTTTGACATTCTATACAGCTAAAGCGCTTGATTCCAGCGTGTCCCAGTTCGTGGTGCCTTAGATTGCTTTGTGTAGCAAATACTTTTTACAAATACTGCAATGATAAGCGTACTCTCCAGTATGCCTTTGAAGGTGTTTTTTGAGAGCTTGAGCTGAACCCATGAACTTATGACACAAAGAACACTTGAATGGCGTTTCTAGTTTATGTATGTTCAGATGACTGGTCAACTGGGAGTTTCTTATAAATTTGGAGTCGCACTGATTGCACTCAAATTCTTTGTTTCCAAAATGTAATAACTCGTGTGATTGAAGTTGACTTTTACGAGAGAATGGCTTTTCACATTTGTTGCATGCAAATGATTTTTCGTCTGTGTGGGATTTCACATGATTTTTCAAATGGATTACTTGAGCAAAAGAATTGTCACAAAAGTCACAAAAGTAAGGCTTCTCTTTTATATGTCCTTGGCAATGTTGCAAAAGATTGCTTTTCGTACGAAATTTTCGGCTACAAAATATGCATTGATGCGCTTTATCTCCACTTTGAATATCTGGGAGCACTGGTAATTTTTTTCTTGATTGTGACCGTTTTTCACTAGGGCTATGTTCAGAGGTGGTTGCATTCATTTTGATTTGGTTTGTTATAGTGACAATGCCTTGTTTTAAACATTCAATCCTGAAACACTTTAAAACTAATGCCTAGTTTTAGATTTGTTTTTAAATTTATTGTAACGGAGACATGGTGATTGATTCAAGAATTCGACGAGTATTTGTTTTATGTAATGTATTAGCGACTTACATGGCTTACATTTAAATGTGTTAGTAACTTGATCTTTTTATCGGACGCTGTCTCGAATAAGTGTTATATTCAAATTTTGCTGAAACTATTTTCATTGTTGCAGCTTATCTGGAAACCAGACCAGGGACGGGTTACAATTTATTCACATTTATTAATGGAAGTAACATAAACAAAACTCGAATGTTATAAACTATAGAATTTCGTTTCGCGTAAATGTCTTAAAATTTATTGAGCTACAAGAACATAACTGGAAGTGGTTGTGGCTTAAACAGTGCGGTTATTCTGCTCATGATACACGTGTGTGCTGATATTTTTTCCAAATATGAATATTGAAAGTTAACACGAGTTTTAAATACAAATAAATTTGATAGTTTGGTTTTCAAATTTTATATTAATTGAACAAGTATTATTATTAGTTTGCGAATTGAGATTTGTGTAGCATTTGTTTATTTCTCTTCGTAAGCAGACATTCAAGCGAAAGTTCTGAAGCACAAAACAACGAAAGTGTTTAAATTTGTTTTGTCAATTTTAGAAGAGGCACTAACTAATTATAATTTTATTGCACTGCTTAGTTTTGATATTTGGTTATATTATTTGAAATAAAAACTAACCAAATATGCCCTGATATTTTAAATTTTAAATAGAGCGGAATATTATCAAAATATCTGGAGAAATAATTTAATCTGATTTCATGAACTAACAGAAATAGTGTATAAATTTTAAAAACCCAATAATGAACGTATTATATCCTAAGTGCACCAGCAATAAATGAAGTAACACAATGTCATATAAAACAGACAATGTACATATAATCATGAATGCAGTACTTTTTGAAGAATACACATAACAAACCTTATGGTCAGCCCTTTTTAACCTTGCTGCATGCGCATAGACCAAAAGAAGATATAAAGTCACCTTATAAAACTCACTTAGGATGTATTTGACATGCACAAGTAAAGAACATGGGCATTATTGAGACGTCCTAACACAATCATCCAAAGTCAAAACATACCGGCTTTGTTAACTCTTGCAAGTCGGCTTTCAAACATAAGACAAACGCAAAAGCATTTTTGAAGCAATTTCACATGATTTATTGCTAGAAGCTTGCTCACAATTTGATTCCACAAACACTAATAAACGAATGTAATTTTTATCATCAAGGGTCCGGAGGTTGTATAGTATACCAACAAAAAAGTCATGTTAAGACATGAAGAAAACACGACGATAAATCATGAATCTGCATTTAGACATAGAAAGTCATGTGATGCCTTGATAACATTTAGTGCAGCTAAAAAAGCCTTTCATCTATTTTGACCACTGAGAGCCACAACATTCACTCAAAAAAAATTTAGTTGAGTTTAATCAATTTTTCAACGCATTTTCAGCCAACAAACAATTTTTGAACGATATCTGTAAAATATTTCTCAATACCTGGTAGAATTTTATTTAAGAAGTTTATTTATTGTAGAATGGACATACATATTCAAATTTAAGCCTAAGCTATCATTTCAAGTTTTTGTGCGCACTAAAAAAAGCATCACAGAGAAACAGATTAGCAAGGACTGGCATGTCGTAAAGAAAAAATATGCACTACAAAAAAGTCAACCTGGCTTACGGTGCAAATGACTGATGCTATTTTTACAATGTGGACTTTGCTGAAGTAAATGTAATCCTGTATTCCCGTAGAACGTATTTATATTTTGACGTAAAAAGATATTCAACATTCACGCTGCACATAAAAACGTCTATGTTGTTTAAAAGAATGTAGCTATAAACCATATAACCCACTAGAGTATAAAAAAGCAGAAATACGTGTCGTCGTGTTGAAAAGTCTTTGTACAGACTTATTTTCTATTTGTAATTGTATAATATGCGTGTTGTTTCATGTACACAACCTAATTACTAAATGCACCCGGACAAAAATGGACTACCTCAAAGCATAAGTTTCTGCTTAAGAACTTAAAAATTTGTCTTGGACAAGTATTAGGCATAGTAAGCACGCTATTTCTACTCTCTCATACCAACTACCGACTTCACCATCAAATCAATTCTGTTAGTTGTAAACAATCAGTGGTTATTTCGGTTTCAAAAATTTCAAGATCAAATATAGCATTCACTATAATTAATAAGCAGAGCATAAATTTGGTAGTTGTAAGTTAAAAAGTTCTGAAATAATTGTATCAATTGTTTGCTGGTGTTTAAAAATTCCCCAAAGATTTTGTTCATTTGTTCTAATTAATCAAAATGGCTCCCGAGAAGCTAAAATGTACTACATGCAATAAATTGTTTAGTTACAAGCACAGTTTACGAGAACATATTAATATTCATCTTGGGAAATACTGGTGTATATTTTGTGACAAAACATTCCGTTCAGAATTAACTCTGTTTCGACACTACCTTGTCCATACTAAGGAAAAACCATTCTTCTGTTCTTTATGTGATACAACATTTGCTGATGCCTCCACTTTAAAAAATCACAATAACATTCACAAAGGGAAACGGCCGTTCCAGTGCACCGTTTGCGATAAAACTTTTACTTCTAAAAATCATCTCAGTTCACATGAGTTGTTGCATACTGGAATCAAAAAACTTAAATGTACATACTGCAAAAAGGCTTTTTTACATCGGGCTACCTATGCAAACCATTTGAACACTCATAAATTGGAAACGCCGTTCCCATGTAATTTGTGTATGCGTTTTTTGGCATCGGCTTGCGCATTAAAGAGACATATTCAAAGCCATACAGGAGAGAAGCCATACCGTTGTTCTTTTTGCCACAAATCGTTTGCGTTACAACATTATTTGCGACAACATGAATATCTACACAATGACGTGAAACGGTTTAACTGTCAAGATTGTGACAAGAAATTTAAGACAAATCGAGAGCTAAATGTTCATAGGCCTGTTCACACTGGAGTGAAAGCTTACAATTGTGAGATATGTCACAAATCCTTTGCCCGAAGAGGATGTTTGGACTCTCATAAAAAAGCTGTTCATTATTTAATAAAAAAGCACAAATGTGAAATTTGTGACAAACGGTTTTTCAGCAAGGCTAAACTTGCTACTCACATGAGAGTTCATACAGGCGAGAAACCTTTTAAATGTACAAAATGCTCCAGTGCGCATTCACATGCTGGTGCCTTGAAAATACACATGAGAATCCATAAATAGCAAACTGAATTGTTTTTACAAAAAAGATTTTTGGGTGTCGGAGTTTTATGTTTGCAGTTTCCAGGTCACCGCATGAGCCATAACGAACAAACAAAACGTTTTTGATTTTACGTAGTAAACAGTTCAAAATTGTGTGCATTGGTGAAGCATTTTGAAATATTTGCTTTTAATTTGTATTTAAACCGAAAGGGCTAAGTCTGCTTGAATTTGGCTGTTTAATATGTAGGATATTATTATATTAGGATACGAAAATTATCACCATATTCCTGCTGAATCCCTAAAGTTTTGCGAAACAGCATATAAGATTTAAATTACCACAAAAGTTACTATTTTGGAGCAGCATTTAGTAAAACGGCTGTTAGGTTTATTTTAACGATAAGATATTGATTGGAAATTTAGTTATGATTTAGTAAATAAATTTGTGTGGTCCTGTCAAAAACATAAAGAAATTTCAATAGTTCAGCTACAAGAGTAAATATCGAACTAATTCTTTACATAGATAAATTTATATTACAAATTGGTCAGTACTTTTTTATTCTGTGACTTTTGTTTTAGTTCTAATGCTTCTGTCTGGGTTGGAACAGATTTCATTCATGCTAACCAGTACAATTTCAAAACTAGAATTTTGTACATAATCTAAAAATACACAGAATCATGCATTTATTTTTGACAGTTTTTCACCATTATCGAAAAACTTAAAAGAAAACTTAACTAAAATGTAAAATCATTCCGATTAAAGTTGATGTATTCATTTTATTTTTGCTGTTACAATGAAATTAATTTTATTAGTTGCCTGTAGAGTACTTTCATAATGAGAGCATACATTAAAAATATGTTCCAATTTCAGCGTCTATAACGTAAATATCAGCAAATTCAAGCAGGCCTTGATTATTATTAGCAAAAGCATCACTGTTTGTACTAAAATGGGGTGGGTCCTTTACATATTTACGCATTATGTGTAAAAAAAATAAGTAGACAGTTTGTACTTCGGGTATTTAAGTTTCATTATAAAATTTTTAATATAAAAAACCATTATAAGATTTATTCTTATATTTTAATGTTATTCATTTCCAATGATACCTAAACCCAGACACGACAAGGTCTTCATTATGAGATCTGTGGTATAAAAAGGTGCACGATTTTATCTATAATCAAAACTAGTCTTAATGATGTTATGATTTCATCTGTATAGAAGCGTGGAATAGCCAAAATTCGAATTTCTGAACAATTAGAAAGTATAACCCATTGAATATTAATGATTATTTAAGTGTTTCGAAATTTCCATATTCGGAGTAATCTATTTTATATGGTAGAAAAACCAGCTTTTAGAAAAATTAAATCCATTCCAATGAACCTGTTGGTCACTTTGTTTAGATTTTAAACTAGGAAAAGTAAAATGTTATGAAAATCCTATAAATCCTGTTTATGATAATTATTATTAAAATTACTCATGTACTTATATAATATGAGTAATGAATCATGATTTAACTTGGTTAAAAATGATCGTTAATTAAAAATAAATCGACGAAATGATATTAAGCCTTGCTGCGATTACCAAAGCAGTTTCTTTTTTAGATAACAAGTTTACAATCAAAATATATATTATTATTCAACAAAGTAGTCAGCCATCAAAACAGGGTTTCATGATATCGTCGTTCGTTTATAAGTTGCTGAATCCACGATTAGCCATACAACACTATTCCAAAACAGGTAAAAGTGCTAAAAATTATATTATTCACTTATAAATATTTATAAATGCAATGCAATCCATCTTCACTCATTTACGAATCAATTGGATCAAGATACATCTCTAAATCATTCCAACAAAAACAAAATATTTATTTAAAGCATAAAAGAACACCGTTTAAATTTGGATGTAAATGCATCAAGAACATTTTAGAGATTTTTACTGCCAAGCATTCAGACTTTGAAAAGGCACGTGAGGTCTCACACTCAGGAAACACCATTCTCCTGTAATTTCTGTAATAAAGCATTTCCCCATAAACCTCATCTGAATGCAGACATGTTTCGCCATCCTGGGAGACCATTTAAATGCAGTTAACATTGAGAAGGCATTTCTGCGAATGTCGAAATTGGAAAGCCATGTTAACACACATAATATTGAAGTATCATCACATATTCAAGGGAAACTTTACCGATGTGATACTTGTTTCAAAACATTTGCACCAATGAATACTTAAAGCACACGAAGTTAGGTAAAAACTACAGTTGTGTAAAAAACTAGAAACTTGGTTTTATTTATTTTTATTTATACTTGTATAAACGAAGTACCTTAAACTTTGCATCATCCCTAATTATTTTGTGTAATACTGCAGCTGATAAATTACTAGTCATATACTACAAAACAGTACAAAAACGCACCACCAATCTTTCAAGTGATGCCATAGGCACATTTTAGTTTTTATCATTTAACTATTCTAGAAGTTTATTACAGGAAACATTACTAACTAAATAACTAACAATGATTAGCAATCCCTAATTCTACTACCGTATATTAACCAATGAATAGCACACGCATTGGTGATTTATGATTGCACAATGAGTACTTTGCACAACTTTGTCGCATAAACAAACACCTTATGACTCATACAGGCAAAACGCCCTGTCATTCAAAATCAAAATTCATTTACGTTAAAAGGCACTCTGTTGGCCTATCAGCTTCTACATAGCAGAACGAAAAACACAAATGTAATCATTGTAAAAGAACATTTAGACGAAAAGATTATTAAAAATGGACTCAAAGGTTTTGGATGGTAACTTTTAAACTTAACGCATAGATGAACTACTACTATATCATGTCCATGAGTTTCAAAACATGACTTGATTACACAGGTATTACAATATTTTGTTATCATATGGGTATTTTTTACAAACTATGCAAAACACTGATAGACTTGTGTTCTAATTGTGATGCGGTTTTACCATTTTACGAATACCGCCGTAAATTCGTTTGTGAATCTGACAATTCTAAATATCATGATTTTTAGTTTGGATACACAAAATTTGTAAACCTGAACTGCGCGCGAATATATTTTGTTCCTAATTTCAATGACAAAACAAGTAATTGAAAAAGACAAACCACCACACAAAATCACAAACAAAACAAAAATATTTCCAGACATATTGGGTGTTGGAGGCATGGCATGTTCACCACCTAAAATGATACCGGTTTTGTTAATAAAATTAGGCCACCATTCAAGTAAACCGTTAGTATACATCCATGAAAATCGTTTCAGGATTGAAGATGGTACATAAGATGTAACATACATGAACTTGAGTGCGGGATTTGTATAGGCCTTACTGCTAACATCAGAATACTTCCCAGACACTTTTAACGACCTGTGCGATGTTTGGGCCAAGTAACTTGGAAGAATCCATGCGGTTTTGTTGCAACGGTTTAAACTGTTTGTTATTAAATCTTGTTGCGCATTGTAAAAACGTTCCTCCAAAGCCCTCCCACCTGTAAGTATTTTAGCATTGTTTTCATTAATGATACCGACTTTCACTAAGTCATCCAGTATCTCTACAAGTTCTGTAATGGCTTTGGGTAACCTGGGATGAAGTTGGGTGTACTTAAATAATTTGGTAATATCTGGGTTTAATCTTTCGTCGTAATAAAAAAGATCAGACACACTGTCAACTTCAAAGCTGTTATTTTTACACATTGTAAAAGCTGAGTTTTGTTCATATTGAACAAAAGGTTTGCAGTTATTGTTGTAAGGATGGAAATAATATTGGACTGTGGAATGTCGGGTAAAAATAGTAAAATTGTCGTTGGCCAGTTCGTCCAGTGCATAATACGAAAGCTGTTTCCTTGGCAAAACAATGCTATAGACGTTCTCGCTTTTAAAAGCATTGCTAATTACCAAAGCTGCGAGAAGTGTTCCGCTCATTACAAATTTCATTTTGATGTCTTTGTCAAAATTTGAAGGGAATGGGCCACCTTGCTCCGTCAATACTTTACACATGTTTAAAATATCAAACTGCGCCCCAAAGAATCTGTAACCTGTTCTGCGTAATGACGCAATTGTAAGCGAGAGCAGAGTCATGAATATCATTATAAAAACCCATACCTTCCACTCAAAGACAGATATAAATTGGCTAAATGCAAAAGGCTCTGTTCCACGTGAACCACAGCTGACAAAATGAAGCCTACCAAATGGGTTTTCCATGTACATTATGTTATCGTAATCATCTATTAATCTGTTCCAGATTCGGGCATCTCTGTGGAGATATTGTGTAAAATATTTTAAATCTGGGTTATGATATGGTTGGGATGAATAACTGCTCATATTTCCCATAAAGCTTAGGAACAAAGACGCGTAACCAAACCCAAGCATGTTTAAATTGTTTGAAAACTTAAATTGAAACATTCGCAGACTTTTCAATGGAAATTTAATTAATTGAGACACACCACCAAGATATTTCTTGAAGCCATGGTGCAACGAATTAAAATCTTGTATAACAGCAGGAAAATCTACAAATTTTTGCGTGTCGTCTATAATATTGATTTGAGCGAATGAAAGCTGTTCAAGTTTCAATGGATATACATTAACAAATTTCTCACATTTTGGGCAAGGGTACATAACATTAAAATCATTAATATAACATTCCCAACTAATCATGATTTTCTCAAATTTGCAACCAATGTGACCAATGATTTGAATGTAGTTATCGACATGATCGTTTCTTTCTTCAAGATACTTTTTTATGGTCCATGCAGCTAATGACACAGAATCGTAATCACTTACATCAGCTTTTGCATCAACTAATATATACACTGGTTGCCTTAAATTAGGCAAAATCATCGACCGTTGTGTTTCGACTTCCAAAAAATTGAAATTTTCAGTATGTTTGCCAAGACGAAGTAAACTATCTGGCATAAACAAATCCACTGTAATTTCACAGTACCATGGCTTTGATAATGTAGAAAACATGAACGATTTTGGGTTGAAACAAGTATAACCCTTGTGCCGTACTGGCCAGAGTGAATAAAGATATTTTACTAATGAGCAATCTTCTTTATTTACTAAATAATCAGTGGAGAAATTCCCATTTAGTTGTAAAATCTTTTCCTTTGGTACCCAAAGTGTAAGCGTTTCTTCTTCATCATTGCTATAATTATATACACTTCCCAGAGCAATGTCAAATTGTCTAAGAATCATAGGAAACTCAATTCTTGGATGTAAATCGGCGCCTTCAAAATTGTTTACTACAATAAGGCATTTGTCATCCATGAAGTTTTTGAGGACAGAATACAAGTTTTTCACATATTTATCCACTTTTGGTAAGATTGGTTTGGATTCAATATCTTCGAGGTATTGTTTTATGGCCCGCCCCACATGGCCACGTTGTACATAATATTGTATAAATGGATCTGACAACGACATCGACTTTAAAAAGTCTGTGGTAAGCAAATAATTAAAAACTTCTCCACACACAGGTCTCACTAGTGTAAAAACTTTGAGTAAACTGATCAATAAAATGCACACTATTGAAGCATTCATATTGTTCAAGTATAGTTTCAGTCGTATTCAAAACAACGTGAAGAATTTTAAATTTAGTTTTGCAAAAAAAAACCGTTTTAATTACAGCTTCCTATAACGACAATATGTAAACCGTTGAACATTGTTAGAATCCGTGTTGTACCTTATACGGCAGCTGCTCTAGAAGTTTTCAGTTTAATTTTTCGTCAATCCAACTGCTCAAAAATGCAAGCTACGCACCACACGAGTAACCAAGCTAGCATAATTGCAAGCACAAAAAAGCCAAAGATCACCGTATTCAGATTAACTTATTGATTGATTGATTGATCAAAGTCTTGTAGCTTGTTCAAAGTCCGCACACAAAATTTGTACTTGTCCACCGATATATCTTTGCTATTGTTAACCCTATTTCTCAAAGTGCTTCTAATTAATTTTTGCTAGTTGTATATATAACATGCCAGGTATACAACTGGACGTATGTGTAGTGAATTATTAATTTAGATTTTTCAAATGAGCACATGCCTGATTGTCAAATATTATAAGAACGATTGACCTAAGCCGTTGCAAAATAACTTTGACGTAGATCAGTATGTGTATAATACATTCAAATTTACACAAACTATTTACCAAAATCTCTATACATTTCAAATTACCTTTCACGTTATTCCTATATGTTGAAATAAATATACAAATCAATGCTACCAAAGTGACAAAACAATTTATCACCACATAGTTCGGGATTTTTTAAAATTCTGCTTTGACAATAAAAGAGCACAACAAATCGATTTGGATATCTGGATATGGGTTACTTCAGGCCACTGGCATGAACAAGTGGAAAAACATGTTTTTATTCTCCATCCAGCTTTTTTTCTGGTGACGAGTACCAACCCTTTACAACAGAGTTTATATCACACTTTTCTTAGAATCATATATCTTATATGTATACGATTTATATTACACATGTACCTGAAATCCTAAATTATTCAAACTTAATTTTGTGAAGTAGCTTTGCTATATTGATTGTCTTCTGTAGATATTATTTCGCTAATCATATAAAATATCTAACAAACTTGTTTGTAGGAAATTCGATTAACCTAAAATATTTGTAAGAAGCTTTTACAGTAACATGTATGACTCATAAATTATTCAAATAACTTTTCATCGGACCGTCGACTCCATCAAGACACCACACCTATGAACATGTATGCGGGAGTGGAATGTTAAAAATACACAACGATAAAACAAGCATAACTCAACCTATTAAAAACCAAAATATATTGTAGAATCAGCCGTTTATAGTCAAGCTGCTCATTATACATATATGTAAGTAATGATTATAAAAATCCCAAAGATTGCTAAACACATCTGTGGATTTGCGTAACGTTTAGTTTATTCCCGGGCTGATTATCTGGGAAGGCTGTTTTGCCGTTATGATCTTTAAATTAAATTGCTTTAAGAACGAAGATATTTTAACAAAGCACTTTTGTGATAAGTAGTACGGATTAAGTCATGCGTACGCTTGAAGTCAACTGCAAACCGCCATACGTAATTGTTTGGCTGCATTGATACTTGACGTAAAATAATTTCTCACTAGTAACGCATTTAAAGTTTTTCGGAGCCATTTCAATTCCCCAAACACAGGGTTGAATAACGCAGGCCTTAAACGACTTGGAAAATTTTATTTTTAACATCTTTTCAACCACGATTCTACTAAATCAAAATGACAAATTAAACTCCTTGCCAATTAGGGTATTACCTGAACAAATGAGTAGTAAGAAGATGTAGTGTTAGTATCAGTGTTTTGTAGGGAGTTGGAGGTGTGCCCTTAGCCGCAATTAGCGGCCTCCTCCCGCCGCCCGAACGAAGGTGGAGGTGCCCGATATCGGGCTACATATTCATGAAATACTGAGAGTTCTATAGTGTGTTGAATCGTATCTCCCTCCATTTCCATCTACCCCTCCATCATCTCCACCCCCTCCACTCCAGTAACCGTAAACCTCTCCAAAATCCCTCCATTTTAGTGCAAAAGGTGATCAAAACTGGCCATTTATTGGACATGAGAGTGGATTTATCCACGAGCGTAATGCTAGCTTAAGGGACAGCTGCCCTAATACCCTGACCCAAAACCCCCCCCCACTCCATCCCCTCCAAATGACTCTTATATGTACCATATAGACAGTAGACTCCAAATAAAATGTTCACAGAACAGTACCACCACCGCAGTGGTTGCTGTTGTTGTAGAGCTCATCATCGCTCGTTTATGGGGCATTGAGCTACTACGTGTAAGTGAGAGTAATAGCATACATGAATTGTACATTTATTAGCTAAAATCATGAATGAATCAATCGTGGGAATGTACCATTGTTATCTAAAAGGTGGCGCTTGCTGTTGCAAAATATACATGCGGCTGCTTGACAAGTCCGTTTTGCTCTGTTTATCATTATTATTGAAACAAATTAACTGTAAATTGCATAAATAAACCCGCACAAGAAAAAGGTCAAAGATCATTCCGCATTTTATTGTGATAACTCTAGTAGCACTGCCCTTATGTAATGTCATGTTAATAGTCGGGCACCACCACTCCAATAATAAAACATTTTATAGCATCCAAAATGAAAACCAAATTACCAAGCAGTACACTGAACTCGTAAAGTATTTTGCATGCGAGATTTCATACATTCATTTCGAGTGCAGTGGAAAATGTTGGTTGAATATTTTCAAGGTCGTCCAGTTTTTTTGCTCTCTTACAAACACGATTGCTCTTGGTGTTGTGCTACTAACACGTAAAATAATCGTATTGCTTGAAGAACGTTGCATTTACGATGTAATGTTGTTGCATTCCAAACGAAAATTACGATTATTTATCCCGCATGAAGATAATTGTCGTTGATCAGTTTCTATGCAACATTCACCGTGGCCAAAATCTAGTGTACATCATGCACGTTTTTTAATTTTATTGCCATTCGTTCATTTTACATTGAACATTGTTGTTGCCTTCGCCAAACAGTGCAACCATCATGATTTTTTAGTATATTTTATTTGATACGAATCTCAACAGCATTCCACCGGGATTAGGTATGTCGTCAGTAATTTAAGCAGGTGGATCATGCTCTGAAAGGCAATATTCATACACATACTGGTGAAAATCGCTTGTATGTGCAACTTGTGACAAATTTGTATGATGAGAGGGTAAGCTAGCTGAAGGTTCATAAAGACCAACATATTGAGACATGTTATATTGTTTTAAATATGTAAAACTAAATTTAAAAGGAAGTTTGGCTTAAGACCAACCTGCTGTAAGACCTCATGTTGGTGAATTATGCAAATGTTGGTTTGGCGACCGATATTACCATAAACAACATTACAATAGCAAATCAATTTTTTAAAATTAATTCGTCATTAAAATCCCTTTGCTGTACAAGTATACAACGAATAATATTCGAAGATATAAATTACTTGTACGTTATTCATATCACATTGAAACATTTGATGTAAAAAAATCCAAACGTAGTTTTCCCATAATTAAATACATCATTTAATTAGTAAAGTACCACACATGAAATTTACGTAAGCATATTTAATTAATATAAAAAAACTCAATTTTTGTCTGGAATTTCAAGTTTGCTTTACAGATTTGAGTTTTAAAAACCATTAACTCTAAAATATGTGTGACAAAGGCCTTGTTTTTGCTCATTAATTTAAGTTGGTTTCAGTAGCTTCAAGGACTAAGGGGACATCATTTTACAAGAGTTTATTACTATGCTTTTAAGAGTTGAAATTAA
Source organism: Entomobrya multifasciata (assembly GCA_034693345.1). Lineage (NCBI taxonomy): Eukaryota > Metazoa > Arthropoda > Collembola > Entomobryomorpha > Entomobryidae > Entomobrya > Entomobrya multifasciata. The sequence goes on from JAQFXM010002129.1 coordinate 22,056, forward strand.
AATAAGTGCTAAAATTAATGTTTAATGCGATTAGTAAGCTAACATTGTTTTCACCGTGCATAGTAGCTTAACACTTACGCAGTCTTCAGCTGCTGAATGAATACTTTGAAGTTACCCAATAAGACTAAACTTGATTTTTTTTCTTCAAAACAGAAATGATACCTTTAAAAATACAACATGCTAACAAGTTCATCGTTTTATTTGCTTGATATTTAGAATTACTTTTTAAATTAATTTCTATGATTTCAAAAGGTATTTTAACATAAATGATTCTAAGTGTATCTAGCCAACACAGTTTATACATCAGTCCACTTTTAACAGTTCGGCTTCTACTAAAACAAAATTCACTACAAGTTTATTGAAATAAATTCATTAAAAATGAAGTTCATGCATTCGTTTTATAATCCATGCGTTAGGATTATTGAGTTACCGTACTGACATACCAACTATAACGCTCAAAATATCCAAGATAGTTATTCTGTGTAGCAAAAACAGAATGTCATTGAATATAGGTTTGGTTAGAAAATCTGCAAATAATATCAAAATGTTCCAAAAAGAATCTGGTGTTGAACTCTTTTTGTGCTCGAATTACTTTTGGACAGGTCTTATTAGAAACTAAATTGTAGCCATTGAAAAAATGTAATATCTTGCTATGTTTTGGCACTATTGCATAAATGGCTCACATTATGTTATCAACTAAGACCTTTAAGTGGACTGGTTTACACAGTTTCGTTTTAAAACAAACTGCTAACAAAATTTTAACCTTATTTATATAATTAGCATATCCACTGAACGACTTAAATTTAAATTTAAATTCCACAGCAGGTATTTCTTTTCACATGTACACGCCAAGACTGCAAATGAGCAAAAGCCGTGAAACATTTTTGACATTTGTAAGGCTTTTCTCCAGTATGTGTTCTCATGTGATCCGTTAACTGGGTTGTTGCGTAAAACATTTTTTTACAAATGGTACATATGTGATTTTTGATTTTCAGATGTACCTCCTCTTGATGTCTTTTTAAGGCTCCTCTTCGATTGAATGATTTACCACAGACATTACAAGAAAAGCATTCCAAAACATTATGAGTCAACATGTGAGCTTTAATGTTATCTTTTGATTTTAATTCTTTATGACATATCTCACAAGAAACTTGTTTCTCCAAACCATGGATCTTCTCGTGTCGGTTTAATTTATGTCTTTTTTGGAACGATTTATGGCAAATGTTACAACGATAAAGCCTTTCTCCTGTATGCGACTTAACATGGTCTGAAAGAGAAGCTTTGGACGAAACAAACTTGCTACACAAGCCCCACTGAAATGGAGTTTCTTTTTGATGTGTGAAAAGATGAGATTGCAAACTACATTATACGCTAAATTTTTTGTCGCAATGTGTGCAGCTGAACGGGTTTTCACCACGGTGTGTCCTTAGATGGAGTTGCAAATTCCGTTAGCTCGGGAACGCTTTGGTGCATTGCTTGCACTGAAAAGGTTTTGTACCAGCATGGCTTGCAATATGTCTTATCAATGCCGGAGGGTCGAAAAAACTAGCGTCACAAAAACTGCAAAAAGAAGTTTCCTTTTTCCTTTGTGTGAGTATGGCAATGGCGGAATAAATCTTGCTTCATTGTGAATACTCGATTACAGAAGATACACGGATGTTGCTTTTGATTCTTTACTTTGTTCTCGATCAAAGGTATATTTGATTGTGATCCGGAGTCTTTATTATCAAAGTGAGTTTCCAGTTTGAAAGCCAGAAACCTATGATTAAGGCTTATTACTTACATTTTACAAAATAACGTGATAGCTAAGAGTTGTTTTTTGTATTGTTTAATATCACACTGAAACTTAAAACTACAATACCAAATTGATTTAAGTACAAAAATCTTGGGCTGATAATAACTAAAATATTATTCATAATACAAATTTGAAATCAATACAGCATTGGACAATATTAAGAAAAACATATTTAAATGTTAAACGAATTTATTCATAACAAACAAACATAGTATAGCTAAAAGTCTATATAGCCTTAAATCTTTTAACATTCAGAAAACCCTTACTAACTTTTTTGCGCATTGAATACCGTGCTTATAATATCACCTACAGCATATCGCCACCATTTTTATTCAGTTATGTTAACAGATTTAAATTTCTATTTCTTACATCAATTTTGAGAATACAAATGGTTTAAATTCAACCCTTCGGCATATTTTATAACAGGACTTTCGCCAGATTAAATCGCTTGGATTTAAATGAAGGGCGTGTTTTCTCAGTTACAGTTCTTGAAGGACTTGAAAATTCCATTTTTTGTGAATGTTTATAATTGCATTATTTACTGTTCTTTCCCACCACTATGAAATGTTTTTATGTGCGCCTGCATGTTAACTCGACGAGTAAATGATTTGTCGCATATTTCACAATTATGTAGTTTTAAACCACTGTGTATGGACATATGCTGTTTTAACTCAAATTTGCTTGCGAATGCTTTTGACAATCTCCGCAGCCATGACGCTTGATACTTTTGTGACGATCTTCATGCGTCCGTAGATTACCAAATTTTGCGAACGATTTTGCACAAATGATGCACCGATATGGTTTTTCTCCTGTATGGGATCTCACATGCATAGCTAAATATTTATGGCGTGCAAACTGTTGGTCGCATATAATGCATTTGTGTTCCTTGATTCCCTGATGAACCGCTTTAATGTGCCTTTGCAATTGGTTTCGTTCTGCGAACGTTTTCTGGCATACGTCACACCTGTGAGGTTTCAATCCACGATGAACTTTTATGTGTTGGTATAGAGAACGTTTTGCTCTAAATGTGTGTTGGCATATTTCACAACTATACGACTGAAGCTTTTCGTGGGTAGTATGATGCGCTTGCAGAGTGCCCTTGTAAGCAAATTATTTATTGCAAAGACCACAACGATAAGGCCTTTCTCCGGTATGTCCGTGAATATGAAGTTTCAAAGCGCCACTCGATCTCAGAAATCGTTGACACAAGTTACATTGATAAGGCGTTTCCGTTTTATGTGTGTTTTAATGGCTCACAAGCTCAGATTTTCTCAGAAATGTTTTTTCGCACTTGGTGCACTTGAACGATTTTATTCCAGTATGTATAAGCTCATGTGTCCTTAGATTGACTCTTTGGGAGAATGTTTTTTGCAGACTTTGCACGAAAAACATACTTAACATGTGTGAATTTTAATGTGAGTGTCCAAGCAACCTTTTTCTGTAAATTCACTAGAACACAAGTTTCAAAAATGTGGTTTCTCGCTTACGTGACTTCGTAAGTGGTAAAAAAGTTTGGAAACACTGGCAAATGCTTTGCTACAGAAAATGCATTCATGAATGCCTGTATGGATTTTGGAGTGTTCTCGTAAAGTCCAACTTGAACTAAAAAGTTTATTACAAGAGACACACTCAAAGTTTTCTGTAACCATCTTTAAGTCACTCAGTTTATACTTCCACAAAATGTTGAGTATATTTTTTGAAAAACCTGACGGAACCAAGTAAAGATTTTAGTTCTTAGCGTGTAGATTATAATCCACGTATGAGTTAAAAATATTTGTGGAATTGAAAATTAAGGCTTCTACTGGAAGTCTTTTTTAACATATCGCATAAAAATTAGTTTTGAAGTAATGGCGTTGAATCTGTTGCAACAGAAACGGTTTTCAACCAAAAGAACCCAAAGTAAAATATTCGAAATCGTCTTCTTAAGTTCTTTTTACAGGCACATTTATCATAAGTTATATCACTTTAGGAAGACAATCAAAAATTCATTACTGTTGTTGTAGATGTGAAGGAACGCAATATGTTTTAGGCTGTAACTTAATTAATATTTAGCTACGTACCTTCCAGTTAGTGTAACCTCTCGGTAGTACACGTATTTTTACGATTCACTCAAAACCTACTTGTTGTTCAAGTGTATGGTATGCATGTTCAGTAAACGTAACGACGAAGTGTGCAAAATGTTTTTGAAATAGTTTTGCGGTATTTTCCTGTGTCTATACGCGTATGCGGATCTGCTTTCATGAACTACCAGCATTCGTGTACGAATTCGAAAATATAGGTTCTGAATGCATTCTTCATTACGTTCACCAGGGAGGCAGTTAAATATAGAATTTTGGAGAAAAACTCGCATGAAGACGTGAGTAGTACTCGTAGTAGAGCATACTTTTAACTATCTTCTAGTTATCCTTGATGTTTGCCAGTGGGCGAAAAGCACATTACCACTTTAGTTTTGGCTTTCCATATGATACTCATTAATTACAAATATGTAAAAAAAGCTTTTTCAAATCGGGAATTTTGACGAGTAGAGCAGGTAAAGGGTGTACAATAAACAAAGCGATTTTTTTTGACGTGAGTTTTTACAAAATGTATTAGTTTAGAGTTTAAAGCTTTTAGTCATGAGAATGTGCATAATTTGAGCTTTCAAATGTACTAAACCATAAGTTCCAGCTCGTATTTATATGGTCTGTACAGGCTGTGTTAGTACTCGTTTCTGTGACTGTGATTTCATACTTTTTTAAACCTCTGT
>JAQFXM010002130.1:0-26592 GCA_034693345.1 Entomobrya multifasciata
TAAATTCTGAAAGTGAAAGCAGTAAGGAAAAGAAAACACTACATCTTATTATTGTTGACAAATTGTTCATACTGATGGGAGTAATGATAATGAATGCAGCTCTGCAGCTGGGATGTAGTTAAGTGAAGTGGATGTGAAGAAGCATTACTATGATTATTACTTGGAAAGTTTTTGTCAGTCAGCTACTGAGCTACTGACTTCTTTTGTATGTTTAGGGTCGGGTGAGACATCGGCTATCGGCTAGTAGATTTGAGGAGAATTTTAAGAGTTTATATATTATTCGGGTGCACAAATACTTAATTGATTTTGTTTGGGAGATAATTTCAATCTTCCTGAGGTGGAGGAGGTTTTGTTATAGATGAATCTGTGGTAAGGAATAAATAAACAAACATGAGTTAACAAAATACTGGCGTTGAAGTAGTTAGTTATATTTGTGTACTTGTAAAGTTATATTATTGGCACAGCGTACTCAATATGATCATTGTATTCAGGTTACGAGACCACGCACGAAATGCCCGATTCATGAATAAAACTGACCCAGTAGTGTCCACTCTTAATTCTATCACGCGTACTTATCATTTTTCATAAAGTGTACATAAGACGTGCTCACAAAATTCAGAAACGCACAAACACGCTGCAAGCTTTTAAAATGCACCCTCGCACATCCCATTCTCATATGTATCTTCTTACGTTGCGCTCTCCCCCAATTTTTTACATTGCTTTTACTTTAGTAGCCTTGCATGAAATACATTCAAAACCATCATTTATGAGATCGTATGTTTGTGTAACATGTTGGTATATTATTCTACGTATTTTATCAATGTTTATACAATAGTACTATGTATTCCAGCAATAAATTCTCATACCCTTTTCCGTTGCTCTTCCCGGGTTACTTACACTTATTCCTCTATCTGTATTTGTGAACACTTGCAAAATTCGGAAAACGAAAAGAAAATAAGTGAAGAGTGAGAGAGAGAAAAAAAATATACTTTTTTCATGAATATCAAATGAAGTTGTCTGGAAAAAATTGTAGGATTTGCTTGGGAGAAAGGAAGATAGAAAAGATGCAATAATATCGTAGCATCACACTTTATACTACACCCTCCCACCCTACAGAAGCTTTCTCTTTAAATGCGGCTAAAAATAGAAATATCATCCTTTTCCTTGTATTAAAAGCTGAAATTCTCACTTTCCCACGGAAGACGGCTCAAAAGGATAAAGTAAACTGCAGAAATTGCATTTTTCCTTTCAATCTCTCTTTCCCTCTTTGGCTGTTTTATGTATACATTTTATTTGTTTCAGTTACATATAAATACGTACTTCAATAAAAGTTGAAGATTGTATGGTTGATTTTTATTGCGTATATTTATCAGTAAAAATTTCTTTCCTCTTCACATACTTATTATAGTAATCTGGGCCACTGTTCGGGCATCCCATGCAATTTATTTGCGTTTAGGTAGGATTTTCCGTTTAATGTCGTTAATTAATTCAGTATCTCTTTATTCCTCACTCGGATGAATAAGAAATTAGGCTTTTCTGAATAAAATGAAAACATTTTCAAATTTAAACGTAAAACTTGGATTTTCGAGGATCACGTTGCACACTTAAGATCCTTTCGTTATGATAAGAAAAAGCAAGAGAAGAGCATTCTCATCTGAATTTTATTAGGAACAAGGAAGGGAAAACTGCATTCATTCTCAAGGGTTTGGTTGCTGGTGTTTGTATCTGTTAGTGTGAAGATAGGATCTAATCCCCGTCACAAAATCAGTTGCCATCAAATGCCAAATGTACAAACTTGTTACATGCTGCGCAGCACTCTTGAAAATCTATATCGAATTTCGAATATTATGTGGTATTCAAAAGTCAAAAACGTCTCCATTGACCAAAAGAACAAGAAGCCACGTAATACTTTCACTTGTTCGTTTTCCGTCCGTCTCATTCTAACTTTGCAGTTCCAGCATTTCCACCGAAAAACATTTTTTCTCCAGTGATCCTTGAAAAGTCCATCCATGTCTGTGAAGACAATAAATGCAGAAATAAAATGCGATATTATCATCATCACACATACAGAAGCATATGAGCTACACTTGAAGTGCCAGAGAATTTCTAAAATAGTACCTACAACGGTTCTTCTAGCAAAAAAAGTGCGTCTCTCTCTTGCCAACATACATGTTTTTATGATTGTCTTTTTGAGTAGTTGCTGTTCAGTACATCTAAATATTTCCAGTTTCCAAAATCCTTGAGGCCTTAACATATTTTTGCCCTTTGGTGTGTGTGGTGGTGGTAGTGGTAGTTGCTGATGATGATGATCCAGTTATTGTATGAAATACACAACTACAAAATACAACAAACACAAGTTAGTCATGTAGGTACTAAGAGAATAACAACAACAAAACTAGTAGTCCCCGAGCGGCTTTTAGGATTGTCTTGTCTTTGTGAAGTATATATCGGTCCTGGATGCCCCATAAAATTCCTCACACAAATAAACTGGCTCACTTACTGCTCTTCTCTCTACACTGCTTTTTATACACGATTCCCCCGTTTCTATTTTATCTGGTAGTGAAAGTGCAACAGCGATACGTTTTACACACTGGCATTACGTTGAGTATAACGTGGTGGAATAGTGGTTCACTTCACAGGAATGATGATGATTCCGACGGGTATAAATTCCTGAAATTTCACCCTTTGCACACTCTGATTCCTCCTCAAGTTTAACTAACTCTTTCAGAGTCAAGTCAACCAACAAAAAAAAGCTACAAGACTTTGTTTGAAGCTTAATGCAATTTTCACATGTTCATGGTTTGTTGTGGAGGAAAACAACAAGTCAATACGCAGAGAACAGACATTCATACTTTCTGTTTACTTTTCTTTTATAAAAACTGCGGAAACCTAGAAAGCAGCAACAAAATGGCATTTTTTACATTCTTATGGGTAAATTGAATAGTAGTATTATGGCTTTATATTTAGACTTTTTACGCAACATAATAATATAAATGTATACCTATGCTGGAGAGTAAAACGAGTGATAACGATCTCAAAACGGTAGCCATTCTCATCATCTCATAAATGGTTATGACTCTTATTATGGTGATTACATTACACCTTGCGTAGTTCTACCTTTTTAAATGATGAGGAACAGAATACTCCTTAAAGTGATGGAAGGAAAGAGGCAGTAGTCAATTTCATGTACAGTTTCATTTCATTTTTATGGTTTTTCTATTTACAGGTTCCACACATGATCGGAATAAAGGACTGGAGCCAGAGTTTGATGTTCAGTTGCCAAATCTCACTATCAAATCAGGATCTGATGCTTCCTTTACTTGTGTAGTCAAGCATTTAGGCGAATATAAGGTACTACCATCTTTCTAACAATAAGTCTCAAAAATTATCTTTTCATTTGTTTGCCCTCAAAATTAAAGCAAAACGAATGTTTCAACTTTTCCCAGAATCATTTTTCCAAAGTAAATATCAAGCTATCCCAAACCGACTGACTGACCGCAATAAAAATGCATTAAAAACTGAAAGTTTTAAAAAGACAATCATTTATCCACATCTTTTGTTTCTTTACATGTGTGTTTTGTAAGATATGTATTTGTTTGAAGTAAAATGTACAGTATGAGGGGAAAATATACTACGTTACGTCTGCTTCTAAAGTCCACCCTTTTATCATTTCTATTCTACCTACTATTTCTTTTCTGTCTTTGTCTAGCATTTAGCCGTACACAAAGTTATCATTACATTCGCAACGAAAATTTTGTTGGAAGAGTAGAAGAGAAAGTGAAGAAGGAGAAACCTCTAAAAAGAAAGTTCATTTTCTGAACCATTTAAGCCAAAAGTCGCTTTCTGTCTTGTCACATTAGCAGCAGCACTCTTTACACTCTTCTGTATATAAACTATACAGAGAGCATACTTACTTATATTTGCTTTTCGCTAACCCTCTCCACTAATCCCTCACTATTCACTGCACTATATATACGTGTATTATAAAATAAGACTAGCATTTTTACAACTCTTGTTTCTTTTTTTCTACGTGCTCAAAACCACATCCGCATCATTCCCAGCCTCTTTCTCTTTGAATCTCTTTTCTGTATTGCAGTTTTTTTCTTTTCTGAAGTATAGCAGCAACATCTGTTCTTGTACTGATGTTACTCTCCTTTTTATGTATTATTTTGTCCGTCCACTCTTCTTTCTTTTCATAATACATTTTTTCTCACAGTCCATTTTCTCCGCACATTAGCAAAAAATGTGGAGTAGCAACAGCAGCAAAAATATATACTATTTTTTCTCTACTTGGAGTGATCTGGACTGTGGACTGACCACTGCCACCAACCGAGTACCGGACCGCACCGTACCGCCTGCATGGATAGCTTTTAGTAAAAATCATAACATTAATGATTTTGACTGCTATAATCTACAATAGAATTTCCTACCCTCTGTAAAAAGTAGTCAAGTGGTCACACATTGCTTGCACGTACCCCCAGACATTCAAATATATCCATCTACTTTTCTCTCTCTTTTCTAATAATTTGTATAAAAAGTAAAAGAATCTATTCTCAAGTTCGTTTTCCAAGAAGGAAAAGTGAAATAAGAACAAGCCGCGCCACATATGCCATATTTGGTGTGTAATGTCCGTACGTACTTTTAAGACGGTGCCGGCTTTTTAGTCTTTTTTTTCTTCTTCGTTGATCCCCTCCTCCCCTTTGCCGTTAAAACATAACTGTGTATTTCCTGGAAGCAAAGTAGTATACCAGAAACCAAGTAATTTCTCTTTTTGATCCACGACGACTGTAGCAAGAGCTTTCTCTTTTTGAAATCTGATCTTTTGCTTTTCTTTTTCCCAACTGTTCATGCACGGGTGGAAGAATATAGTTACAAAGTTGGTGTGGGTGGGTGTGTGTGCAGTCTATGGGATTTTTGCTACAATAAACTACATAGCTATCATCATGAGCCAGGATGATTATCATCGTCATAGTCGTCATCATGCACGGTTTGTTCATTCGCTTTCCCTTGTCATGAGTGTATCGGATAACAAAACAGAAAAAACCCACAGCAAAGCCATATTAGTGGTGGTGGCACCAGTGGCACAGCCACTTATCCTGTTTTTTTTCTGCTGAGCCAACAAATAAGGAAGTTTTTGGTACTACTACAACTGCTTGTACAGTAAAGGCAGCAAAGTAATAATGGTTAATGGAAATAAGTAAAGATATTTCGTAGAGAATAAAGAAGAGAAAGAAAAACGAAGGAAACGATATGGTGGATTTAATAAACTGGAAATGAAATACAAGTGGGATTATGATAAGTAGCAATTTAAAAGGGGACAAGGGATAAGAAGAAGGAAAGCGAAGCGAATTGTGTTTTTGATGGTTTTTGCGTAATATATTATTGCGGTACAATATAATGTAGTAAAGTAACTGAATAGTAGAGTAGAGAGGAATGAATTTGACATGAGTTTCGTTTGGACTTATGGACGACTCTTCTTATTCTTTTGTGTAGGTGGCATGGATTCGGTCCGAAGACAAAGCAATCATAGCCTGGCACAATCATATGGTGACCCATAATCACAGATTCTCGGTGACTCACAATGGCCATAATACTTGGACGCTTCATATCAAGAATGTTCAACAAAATGATTCAGGTATACATTTTTTTCTACTATGAAATAAATGTAAAACAACAAATGTAGTTTGAGAAATATTATAATATGATGAAAGTATTAAAATACTATAATTATATTAGGTTCATACATGTGTCAGGTGAACACCGATCCTCAGCGGAGTCAGGTACTTTTTTGCTTGTACACTTAAAATGGAGCCGTTAACCGTGAAAGCCTTTATTTTATATCATCATGTCGAATTTTTATGTGGCTTATTTATAGTATGGTACCCTGGAAGTAGTCGTCCCCGCAGACATTATCGATACAGAGACTTCGAACGACGTGGTGGTCTCAGAGGGCCAGTCTGCTATTCTAAAATGCAAGGCTACTGGGTATCCACCACCAAAGGTGAGATGGAAGAGGCAGGATGGACAACCCCTTCCAGTGAGCAGGGAACTGTTAAGCAATCCATCAGAACGAAGTAAGTAGGCCGTTACTATATTCAATGAACATTTTTTTTATATATTATTCAACCAAATCAGCAACAGCAAATTTTATGTGAAATTATTTCTCCTGACGTCCTCATAAAAAGGCTCAACAATTAATTATCAATATCAAGAAAAATTCAACAGACTGCTGCTGACATATTATTTATTTATTTATCGATTTTTTAAAAATATGGATCATTAAATAAAGGAGCTCAAGTGAAACTATCTCTCTTTTTAACTCCCACTTTTTCCCCTTTTTTTGTGAACTATTGGTTTTTTCTTATAATTCAACACCTCAATCTCACAGCTCAAATAAACTGGTTGGTTGGTTATTTTTACTTTATAGGTTAAGTATCTTTTCTAAAGTACACAAGTGCTCTTGGTTGAGCAAACTGCACTGATGATTATGAGAATGGCGATGATGGTTCGTTAGTTAAGCATAAAAAGGTAAACAAGCTTTTCCAACAAGTCAACTCAATACATTTATTACGTGGCACTCTGTTGTTGTCACTGGGTCAATTGGAGGAACTTTCAATGGAAAAACTTATCCCATTGTTGCTCTCGTTGCAAAAGGTGTTAAAAAAGCAACGGCAAACAGCAAACAAGGAAATGCGAAGAGTAGAAGCAAAAAAATAACCCAAGAAAGCATGAATAATTTTTCTTCCATTTTTGACTGGCAACGAATGGCTTGTATTAGGGCTTGCTGTATATGCGACAAGTAATATAATAAAAAGCGTGAAACTTTTTTTCTTGGAAAGTTGCCTTTTTCAATTGCCGACATAAATGTAGCTTAATAGTCAAATGTATGTATTTATAAAAAAGAGCAGACTGCTTTGATATCACTGCTATTATAATGCAGTTTCTTCATCCATGAAGAAAAAAAAATCTACTTTAAAGGAACAGCATCAAAGAACCGAAGAATTGAGAGAACCATCATCAAACCTCCATTTTTCCTTGTTGATGTTTTTTCTTCTTCGTACGGCGGTGGTGGTGATGGTGGTAGTATATGACGGCAGAGTACACAAGAAGAAAAGCTTGTTCTGTGACTCACTTTTATACTTTGCTTTACTCCTCCACACTCCATTTTCCCCCAAGATGGTATACTGATGATAATAGTGTGTGTTTAAGATGGTCTGGTACTAGCACTAGTGACGTTGACACTTATTCTTGCTTAAATAAAAAAAGTTTATCCTTTCGCGGAAAAAAAGAAAGTAAAGTGAATAAATAAAAAAGGGGAGTTTATTTTTCCTTTTCATCCACAAAACAGCAACAGCAGAAGAAAGAAGAAGTGAATGCTTTAAAAAAAACTACCACCATCACTATACTGCCGCCGCCACCACCACCACCGTCCCACAACAACTAGTATACTTCAACGCCACCATCCTCGCCGCCGTCGTCGTTGACATCATCAGTAGCAAACAGTTTTTCTTCCATAACATCAACAGCAGCAGGAGCAGAACTCTTTTTTTAGCTGACATTCACTTTTCTTTCTTTCACAAGAAGAAAAGGAACACACACAAGATGAATTCAATGTATTTATTTGCCCCTTTTCCCCGAAAATTCACTTAGAATCGGTGGCGGTGGTGGCGAAGAGTTTGCTTTCTTTCCATTTAAGAAAATTTTCTTGTGACTACACCCTACCACCACCACTAAACCAACAACTACTGCTATTAAATGCATTCTATTTTGTTTGAGACGTGGTGGGACACAAACAGTCAAGCACTGTGTGTGTGTAAGAAAAAAACCTATTCATTCATCACTTTGCAGAGTTTTTGACATGCAACTTTTTAGGTACGTTTCGCACGGTACATGTACAACAACTAGTAAAGCAGGCAGGGCAACATGAAAAAAAGACGAGGAAGGAGGAAATCAAAACTTTTACTTTTTATTCATTTCACTTTCTCTTTCTCTGATGTCATTCTATTCATTTTCATTCAACTTTCCAACCACCATCGTTCCAAAACGTCATCACCAACCGTAAACACTGCCACTGTGTCAAGTCAGCTACCGCTTGGCTTGAGTTTCAGTTTCACCATACATTTCAGTCTAACCACTTAATTTTGATTTATTACTTCAACAACTTTTTTTGTAACAAGAGCAGGGTGAGTTCTCTCAAACAGGAAAAATAGAAAAAAAGTGAAAGTGATGGAAATAAAAAGGTATCAATTAAATAATAAGTTGTTTTACTGAAGTTTGGGAAAACAGGCTAATTTTATTAGAGAATCAGATAAAAAATTAGTCCACATTCATTTTTTTGTTGATAGGTTGGTAGTTGGTACTCGCTTGCAGGAGGTTGAAAATTCGGGAAAAATGAGAATGATCTTTTGGGACACACAAGTGTAATACTACAGTAGAATGCCATGAGCTATTTTAGATTAGACGAAAAAGCTGCAAAGTTATGGTCCACGGGACGATGATGACGGGGAGCAAAAGAGAGAGAAAAAATGATTTTTTTGTGAGAACGCGGCTGTTGGCTCTGTCTGGCTAATAGTAAAATCGTTTTTTAGCAAATCGATCGCTTTTGCACATACACCCACCACATTTCCACCAGAACAACAACAATATATCCGTGAGAATGAATGGGAATTGAAATATATTGTTATTGAATATTGATCTGCTTTCTTTAAAAATTGATCGACCTTTAAGAAAACATGGTGGTGGTGGTAGAGCAAGTGGCACCAGATCGGTTGGCACTGCAAGAAATAATCGAGGCCAAGCAAGCGAGCGAAACGAAAAAACAAGTCTACCGGATTGATTTAAAAACAAAATTTTCTTCTTTTGACTTTAAATGCATTTTCTTTCCATTTTCAACGTGTAAGCGTACCCCTAAAACACAATTAAGGTCATTGACAGTCTCCACTCCACCACCTAGAAAAGCGTGGCGGTGGTGATCCTCGCGATCAAAATTCCATAATATCTTTATTTTTCCTTGTGAAAAAGAATCATTCACCGCCTAGACCATTTTGCACATTTTTTTGTGTAGAATGTAGGCACATGCTTTAGTAAATGGAATTTCCTTTATAGATAGATACCCCAATGTATATACAATGTTTTCCCCAAAAATTTACACGATATGTGGGAAAATGTGCATTTTACTCTTGAAAAATGCCAACATTCTTTCGCACTTTTCATCTGCGTTCGGCTAGATGAATAATATAATAAAATGTATCAGTATATAATTATGACATGTTATATTAGCTATATGGAAGAATACTTTGTATATTTCCATTTCAATCACAATGTAGCATCGCTTCTTTCACAGACTTTTCAGCTTCCTACTGGCTTGGATGAATTGTATTCACTTTTTTATCATCATCTCGCCTCTATTCTCTTCAAAAAAAAATCCATCTCTCTATCCTTGGCCTTTAACCGATTATATAACTACCACTATTATTATTATCCGCTAGTCTTATCCCTTCTCAAATCGTCTTTCTTTTTTTAGTATACTTTTATTTTCAACAGTTTCTTCTTCAACAACAAGAAAGATTGAGTTTTGAGTGAGTGTTAAAAGCACAGCAAGTGGAACACACACACATTCAGCTTCTCAGTAAAAAAACGAGGAAGAAGAAAAATTCTCGTGAGAAATGCACCGGAGAAAATTAATCTCAGCTTCCATTTATCCTTGTCAGTTTTTCCGTGTTCTTTCTTTCTATTTTTCTTTCCTTTTTTTCAATGTATCTGTCTATTTAGGTGTGTGTAAGGAGAGTAATATGTAGAAACTAGTGTTTTTTTCTCTCTTTGATAGTATCAATAATAATAACAATAACATGTAGAGCAGAACTAAGGGAAAAAACTAGCTCCTACAAACACAATCCACCCCAAGCCATTCTAGTATGGAGTGTGATTTGATGTAATGCGAGTCTCGTCCGGTGTGGATGGATATATTACTTACGACTTGTCTCTCGAAAAATAGGCGTATTTGGGTTAGGTGTGAAAATAATGTGACTTGCTGGCACTACTGACTGAACTAGATTTCTTTTTGAAAAAAATAAGCTGTTGTGCTGTATTGATGTTGATTTTAGGTTGAAAAAAAAAACGGTTCAAGTTAGCAGGTTGTATTTTACAAGTGTTTACCTTACCGACGTTTTCTACACATTTCACTTTTAAAGGTTAACTTCGACATGAATTGACTTGAATCTTTTGTAATGCTATTGAAGTGGGAATATGACTTGCTGTACCAATATTATAGATGATGCGAAATTCTAAAGATTCTAAAATTACCTTCTTTTTTATGTGCAGTTGAGATCTGGGAAGGTGAACGGTTGGCGCTGCGGCCGCTTCAACGTTCTGACACTGGATCCTTCCTTTGCATCGCTAATAACAGCGTTCCACCTTGTAAGACAATATTACTTTTACTTTCTTTTGTACCAAAATTAAAAAGAAGACACAAAGAAAACTTGCAAGTGGTTTAATACAAAGCAGTGTCGGGGATGTTTTTGATAATGGTAGTAATTACTTTTGTTCTTTTTTATTTAATTACAGTGGTGAGCAAGCGGGTGATGGTATACGTACACTGTAAGTCTATAAATAAATGTATTTCTTTTGTACAAAGTATTATGCAATTTATAGATAGTATATTAGTATACGGTCTTAGCTTAGGTAGCAAAGGTGGTTCGTTGACAGAGAACCTGGTTTCCTTTGAAGAAAAAAGGGGTAGGAAATGGGTTTCCTTCGTTGTCAGATTTTAATGCGTTTTCCTTTACACTCTCTGCACCCCTTCATTTCTCCTGAATGCCTCTTTTCACGACATGGATGGATAGATGGATGGTTGTGTGGGTGAAGCTTTCTCTGTTATACGTTAGTAATGTGTGTATTTTCTTTTCTTTCACGCTTCCGTAGTTCAGCCATCAATCAAAGTGCTGAATCAACTAGTTGCAGCTCCCATTGGGGTGAACATCTCGCTGGAATGCATAGTGGAAGCTGTACCCAAACCTCAGCTAAATTGGTTCAATAAAGAGGGTAAGTTTAAAGAAACCTTTTTGAAACGCTAAAAATATTAAAATGAAACACAAAAATGCATTTCAGTCTGCAATGAAAATAGATGAATAAATAGCATTTTAATTAGAAGACAAAATAATAATAAGAAGAACAGTGTATTAAGTTGGGATTTTTCAAGACGTACAACCGTACACCAAATCATTCTACATTTTGGAAAAACAGACTTGACTTGAGCTCAGTCTGACTGGAGCAATGTTTGTTTTCGATTTTCTACAGAGTTTTTCGTTTTGTAAAATAAAACAAAATACTTTCTGATCGAATGTTTTGATATGCAGACAGAATATACACAACTTGCTGTTTTATGATGATCTTTCGTGATAGAGAAGAAAATAGGAAAAAGACCAATTTGTGTTCAATTTTCTTTCTCTCAAATTGTCTGAAAATCATTGCATTTTTTGTAGCTCACTCATCGTCTGTCTGTATTGAACGAACAGCATCAATATGTATATTTGTTTTCTCGAGATATTTGAACTGCATTCGCCTCCGACAAAAAAATATTCCTCTCTTTCAGATTCATAAACGACTTTTACCGTGCCAATATTCCATTTTCCATCGCTGGCAAATCATTTTCCTTGCGTACAAAAATAGCAAATAAAGAAACCGATACAAACATGCATAAAAGTTGTAAATCTGGATTTTCCTCAAATGATAAGGTTCAGGTGAAATTGATCGCAAGAAACGGAAACCAAGAAGGAAAACATCATAGCATAAATGAACCGAAGGAAACTATATTTGCATGTTTATACACACAAACCACATCAAATGATAGTGAAAATGGGAGTGGAATTCTAAACATGAATACGTAAAAGTGAATTCGTAAGCAGGATTTATGATGTTTTTTTTTTGGAAAAAACTGTGCCGTTCACAGAATCAAGGAATTGCCATCTCATGCATAAATACATACATACAATGTATAGCAAACTACAACGCATTTTTGTATAAAAAGCCATAATCTTACAATGACCTATTCCGTCAACAAATTTCAAAATAATATAATAATCAGTATCAATAAAACATTTTTTTTACCACGTATTGGTGATTGGAAACATTTTTGCTTGATACCTGACAAATTCGTGCAATGTCTCCAATTACCCCAAATCATGTCATGCTAGTGTAGTGAAATGTTTGTTTTAAATGAAATGAAAACTTATTAGTCAAAAATCAGTGAAAGGCATTTCTTCAGAGGATATTCTGGATTATGAGGGATTATGTTGGATTATTATCAGGATTATTATTCGATTGCGTAAAGTCTCTATCGGTCTACACGTACATAAATCTTACTTTTTCTTCTGGTGTGGAATGTATGATGTACGTGTCTAAGCCTGGCAGCCATATGCCACAGGCTGAAACTCAAGTAACTCAACTATGAATTTCTGGCAGAAGAAAGAAAGCAGCATTTAAAGATTGTCTCACATTCTTCTTGTTACTCTTTCTACTATCGGTAGAGAAAGGGTTGTGCAAGTTTTTTGGATAAATGTGAGTGAGGAGAACCGGGTGATGGTAAAGGCATCCAGAAAAAGCTGCTCTCCTCTGCCACCGCTGACGATGATGATGTACTCATAGTGGTGGTGGTACTTTTTCACGCAGCACAAGTTTCTACTTAAAATAAGGAGGTGACTAGAATAAAGAATTTTTTTCTCTGAACTCCAAGAGTCTCTTTACTTCTTCAGCAGCGGGTAGAAAATGAATAATATTTAGTGCACTAGTAGTGGAAGGAATGAGAATGAAGAAATGGCAAGAAATACTACAAAAGTCACAGTTAACATTGCTTATTATAGTATACATACTTATATCAATGTGTTGAAATCGCACTATTACGCATTTGGTAAATTCAAGTCATTCCAAAATATTTGGTGTATGGGTATGTTACGTACTATATGATATGGAGTGAAGTAATAATGAATGTTCAAGTCAAGTTGAGGAAGTGAGAAACGTTGAAAATATTTCATGGAATCATGAAATTTATTATTATGTGTAGAAAGAAAGAAGAAGAAGGGGAAGGAAATGGAAAGTTAGGGAAAAGGAAATATTTCCGGCAGGAGTATACTATGTGGAAGTCTCTTTTACAAAATAGTTTCACTTTTTGCTGCCTGTTGTTGTTACTTTTGCTAAATACAAAGTGAAAAATAAGCCAAAGAATTTTATGTCGAATTATGCAAGCACACATACATAACTACACACACACAAAATATTTTATGGAAGCTTTTATCATACTGTTATGTACGCAGAGAAGAAGGTGGTGTTGATGAAGAAATAGAAAACTATTTCAAGTCTTACAGATAAATAACACACGTGCTTTGTTTAATAAAAGTGAAACTCTTGCGTAGTTTATAATGATGAAATGCGTGTGTCGCAATAATATAATTTAATGATTTAAAAATTTGATATAATGTTATCAGGTCAGTTAATTCTCAACTCCGCTGGGAAAATTTGGCAGGAGACAGAGATTTTGAAGGAGTATCTCCTCCGAATGACACTTTACATTTCCTACCTGCAAAAGGAGGACTTTACAGAGTACAACTGCACTGCAGGCAATGCTCTTGGTGCTGATTATGCAATCATCAAACTACAACGTAAGATGAAGTTGAATATTTTGTAGATATTAAGAAAAAAACAATTGCATTTTGAGAAATATCAATAGGTAAAATGAATTCCATGTTTAGAATTACCTACCCCAATCACCGCTAGACCGACAACAACAACGACCACCCACGTTGACGTGAGGAGAACGATAAAACACGCAAATCAAAATGGTAAGTATAATGCAGAGGGTACAGGGGTGCACGGGGGCAGTATCAAGCATGAAAAGCATCACAGACGAAAGAACTCAAGAAAGGGTCACCGCATTGAGGTTGGGGAGTATCCTGAGGGAGGAGAGGACTCATCTGCAGACTCGGAGTCAGTGACTACAGCTTCGTCATCCTCCTCAGGAGGTGGGATTTGGGGAGACCGAACTAATTCCCGTAATTCCCAGAGGAGCGGAGGCAAGGATGCTTCCAACTCAATTAATTCTTATGATAGAAATAGTAATAATGATAGGTATGGTGGAGGTGCAATGGATCATCCGAATTTAGATGCCCCCTCCTCGTCGAGGTCTTCCAGGTTAATCAGTGTTAAATTTACTGCTACTCCTGCGGCTACTTGTGGTATGCTTCATCAAATGATGACCATGACAAGATTTCATTCCCAGCTTTACTTTATTACGGTAGCTGTTAGTGTCATGCTTATTCCTTTATCTACTTGTCATGTTTTGTTTAACGTTTAAAGTCCTAACAATTTAAAATACGATATGCAATTTCTTTTTAAAAAATGACAAATATGAATGCATGAAACATTTTTTAAAGCAGGTATTTTAAAATATTATTTTCATGAATAAAATGAAAAAATACGTAATATTTTGGACAGGGCCAAAAATGTAAAAAACTCATCAGTTTTAGAATGAAAATTGCCAAAAGAGGTTATTGGTGGTCAGGTACTATGAATCTGAGCTCGGTTTCAAATAATCAATTTTGCTTATTCTGATTTAACCTGAATGACAACGGAAAACAGTATCTAGTTTTAAGGAATCGAGTACATAAAAATGTTAAATGTTGGGAATCGATAAGCTGCTGGAAAGTTGTTGTTGGTAATGTTGGCATTTTAGAATCATTTTTATTGTAGGCGAATAATGATGAATTTAATTTGAAGTAGCGAATAGTTTACAGTCTTTGGACAGGTACACGCGAGTCGGAGTCTCTTCTTATGACTGCACTTTATGGAGCACTCAGTTACAGTTACAGATGAAAAAAGAGAATGAATCTGTTGGAGATACAGATTAATTTGATAACTACATAAAATATGTAGACGTTGTGCATACACAAAAGCATATTTCTGGTAAAAATGGAAAATTTCACAATTAATTCTAGCTTTATTAATGTTGTGCTCAAAAACCATCTTTACAAACGTATAAAAGATTGAAGGTACTTACTTAAAACTTATAATCACCTCATTATACAGGTAAATATATTATGTATGTAGTAGGTAAGCTCTTAACATAAATATCAAAAATCATAAAATAACTAATTAATTAATCACTCAAATAAAAATTCTTCTCTTTGAAAACTAAATTTTATCCTGTCAACAAAAATACATTCTTCAGACTGCGTCTCCATTTTTTGTAGAGTTGTATGCAATCGAAACATTGTGGAGAGTTTAAATGTACAATTATACCGTAAAATTTAAAAATGTAAGTATTATTATGTGAATGCAATTGCATAATATTTTATGTGTATGTATAATGTATGTATCTAATGTAAGATTTAAACATTTAACCAATGTCGGAGCAATTTTATTATGATTGACAATTATTTACAGTAAAACTAAAGTATATAATTTAATTATCATGTATGCCCACACAGTGTCCACTTCATTTAAACTTTTTCAACAACAGCGGCAAAGGCAACGTGAAAAAAACAAGGATGCAATGCAACTTTTCTTAAAAAATACACAATTTTCAGCTTTAAAGTCACATAACTTGCATTAATGGTTTACTTATGGAATGGCTACAGGAAAAAGCATAAGCTGCAGCTAAAAAAAATCTAATGCAACTGAAAAAATTTGCCTTGGCTTGGCATTTTAAGCATATCCACATTAAATTGAACACACCCCTTCCTTTTATCCAAAAACATATTTTCTATTTATTTCTTTAAAAAGCTGCTGCGTTAGAATGTGTGCGTTTAGTTTGTTGGTGAAACACAGACAGAGCGAGAAAAAGGATAGAAGAAAGTCCCAAATTAGAAATAGGAGGCAATAATACACGCCAACTAAAGTCGTCCTTGAGCTCTTTTTCTTTTTTCAGAGAAAATTTACGAGCTTGAAGAGAGTGTAAGAGGGAGAAAGAGAGTCTTCTACTTCGCTCTATTTCCTCATTCATGACCATCACCATCATCATCTTTCTCACATATATGGCGAGACTTGGAATATAGTGGTTGTAGTGGTGGTGGTGGTGGTAGGGTAGTTATAAGAAGAAAAAGAAGTAATTGAACGAGCTTCTTTCTTTTCTCTTTTTACAAGCACAGTACATAGTACACAGACAAGGCATAGGCACTAGACACACACACACAAAGTAGCATAATAAAAGAGAAGAAAGTGAACTGGAAGTTTTCTACTCACTACTTACTTTGGTGGTGGTTTTGGTATGGTGGTCGAGTAGTAATAATAGCTTTTGGTGTCGTCTATAATAAGTAGACAGTATGCTATTATTGTTGTTGTTTTGTGTGTATGTCTGGATGGGGTAGAAGTGGGGTGGTTGGTGGGAAAAGGCGGATTTTCTTTGCTGAATGGCAATTTCTAGTCTTAAATGGTAATACCAAAGAAAAGAAGCTACTACAACCAACACCATCATCACCACTACTAAAGCTAGATGACCATGAATTGAATCAAGTGAAAGTTTAGAAGGCTCTGAAGACTATATGCTTTTGTATGTGTGTACACATAGTGTGTTCACTTTTTCACACTGGGCTGGTTAGTAATAATAAAGTTAAGAAGGCTTTAAAAGAGGACGAAAAACATGTTTTTGTATTCATCCCTTGCATTGTTCACTTGTTCTTTCTTTGGATTCAGTGTTCAGAAGAGAGAGAGGTTCGCTTTTCTTGGAGGAAAGGAGAAAATCTCCCATTTTCTTTTACCGATGGTGATGACGTCGTTAAAAAGAGGAAACAAAAACAGATTGGGATATTGGCCTATACTTCTCCACTTCAGAGCAGAGAGTGTGTTTTCTTTCAGCTATGATACTTTTGAACTCAACCACGATCCACTAATAACCATGCAATACAAAAAGGAATACATAATCATATGGTAATATTTTAGCACTTGGGTCGGGTCTCTACAGTTTTTTTTTGTATTTTCTTTTGTTATTGGTTTCTCTTCCTTCTTTGCCATCATCATCATCTCTACTCTGTACTCATTCATTCCCTGTTTAAGCTTTCACCAAACGATTTCCTCCTTTCATTTATGGAGTCTAACCAACCAAACCAAGTTGTACTCATCATCATCGTTATACATTCAACATTACTTACTTACCACCGCACCACCACCGTCACCGTCCTGCTTGTTCTTTGTTCCTATGCTTCACTTACAAAAATTGTTAAATATGCGTAATATCCGTATACAAAAATCAACCATGAGAGCATCATCATCATTGTATGTGTCCATTAAAGAGAGGTACTATTCTCAGTTCCCTTTCTTTTTAACATTTTGCTTTCTTCCCCTCTAATTTCCATCTCATTTCACACGAAGAGGAGATGAAGCGAACATGACATGATTATAATACGTAATAAGATGTATCGCAATAATGTCTCAATTCAAAATGAAACTGCGCAGTAAGATTGTAAGTACATTCATTGTAGAAATATTCATGTTCATTTCAACAATCTTTCTTCAAAATGTTCTTAAATAGGAGGCTTATAGGGACCTATTTATAATTCACCTCAATATCACTTGTACTTTGTATTTCGTCTTAACCCAGACCGAACGAGCGTTCTCACCACCTGCTGCACATGCACCTATCTGCCTTGAAGAAAAAAAATCCTAATTACGATTATAAATATAAACAGCATCATAAGTACACATAAAAAATTAGATTATTTGTAATTCAAGTTTTTGAGCTTTAATTGAATCATTCATTGTAAAAACGTGATGAGCATGAAGTACAGAGTATATATACAAAATCCACAACAAAATTACACCACTTTGAAGCAAAGACATCAATGATGATAACTATCACTATTATCATTCGGAGGGATTTTTTTGTATAGAAATTGACTTCATCATCATCCGGGTAAAATGAGAAAGAATGAATACAAGCCAAAGCACATATAACAGCTTCCTCATGACGAAAAATAAGTGGATGGGTAATGTGACAGTGACAAAGTAAGAAGGTCACAAATAAGATGGGAATAACAAGCCCCGTTAACTCAAAGGTAACCCCGTAGGGAAATATGTACACAAACTCAATACCAATGCAATGCACCGAATACATAAACTAAGAACAAGAATTACTGTGTATCCTTTTTTCTTTTTACTTGGAAGGATGAAAAGAGAGATGCTGCATTTTTTCCTCAAGACATATAATGTTTTTGTCCGTCATTTGGAGCGGAAACTTTTTATTATTTTGTTGGTGTCCATTTTTCACGGAAAAAGTATCGTGCACCAATCACAATCCGTTTATTACACAGCTCTTAACATCTCGATTAATAGAAAGGTTTCCTTTTCTCTTGATTGACCTTTTCTTAGAAATAAATTGGCTTGTGTACAAGAGAAATAGTGATTAATTGACTCTTATTATGAAGGAAGTGGACCATGCGAACAAAAATGAAAAATGTTTGGAAAAGGAAATGTATCCATATACTTCATTGTTCAAATTATCAAAAAAAACTCAATGTTTTTTTATCCTATTCATCCAGATGTCGGACAAGAGAAATAAAATCTCTTTTACGGCAACATCGGGTGTTCAACAAGAAAGGAACAGATTTATATCACAAAAAAACTTATTTTGCTGAACAACGTGTGAATCTGAGTCAAAATCAGTACTGCAGAACAACGAGAACAGGTGTAAGGAGGCGTGAAAGATGAGAAAGAGGAAATGTCCCGTGTAAGATCACCAATGAGATTAGCTTCTATACTACTCTCCGCTTCTTTCCCCCTTCTACCCACTTTCACCCACTCATTCCATCGTGCAACATGATGACTTTCTACATACATGCTTCCATTTATACACACATATGTAATCTATATAAGATATATAACCAATTCTACAAACAGGAAAGGCTCTCTTTTTTTCTTGCCTGTCGAAACTTGTAACTTTTATTCTTCCTCACGAAGAATCAAACCCAAGGCAAGAGTTTTCTCAAGAGTCACAAGTCAAGTCACGAAGGCTATACACTTGCATGCGAGGAGAAAACGTGTAACTTTCCAGCTCTCTTTTTTATATCACTTTTCACCTTTCCTTCTTTAACAAGAGTAGTGTGTAGCGTAGCATCATCATCACAGCGAAACAAGTAAAGATAGAAAAAAACAAGACGACATCATCTCCTCGGAACACATTCATCTATCCATTTTCTTCTCGTTTCTCACCCTTTTCAACAAGTTAATACAATAGTGAATTGCTCCTTCTTTTTCCCCCTTTTCTGCATCGTCCCATTCCAGCACACTAGTTTTTAGGTTGCCTATTATTTGGCTATTTGACCTTGTCCTGTCGTCACTATTTTTGTTTTCGCAAACAAAATATATAATTTACTTACTTATCTATCAAAATGCATGATCAATACTACGATTTTTTTCTCATGGGATACTTTTTTTAACACGAAAACAGGGGAAATTAATTAAAAATGTTCGTGTTTGGGAAATTCGATTCCTTTTCTCTTGTCTTCTTTTTGCTTGACATATAAAGATGACGATCTGATCACATCACAAAACAAGGAGCATTTAATCTCATCCAATTTATGTGAAAAGGAAACTTTTTTGATATCAAATGAAAATAATACTGATTCTACTGAAAATGCAATGCATCCACACATCCACCATTCTGACAGCTTGGAGAGATGATATTAATATTTTTCCTAGCTCAAGGCTAAGAATTTGTGGGGAGTGCAACATGCGTTTTTTCTTGATGTGCACCAACGCAAGACGGAAACGCTGGAGGAACGCACCCGCACACAAAAATACACACACATATTTTTAAAAGACAACACACCATCTCCAAAAAATATTCTTCGCTTTTGTGTTGGGGGACATGTGCATTGTTTTTAAGGATAATCCATCTAATAAGACAGCATGCTAAAAATACACATTCTAGGCTTATTTACAGGATACATTTTTTAAGGTAATGTACTTGAAATCTTGTCTAAACTGACTGACTATACAAAACAACATCATCCAGAGAATAAATCTACTCACTATCTTACATAGTACTTCCGTTTCCGTCTATCTTAAAAATAACACTTTCTTTTCTCACCAACACAAAACAGCAGATTTTCCCTGCTGACAAGGATAAATGGAAAAGCCGAGATTAATTTTCTCTTCTTCTGACTGAGTGAGAGTAAGTGAAGAAGGGAGTGCAGTTCTCACGGGATTGCATATACTGACGCTTGTCATGCCATGGCGTGTCTATGAAGGAGAAAAGACGAAAATAAGTTTACATTGAATTTTTTTTGTGGGAATCAAGTCCACAAGTCGGTTTAGTTTCACACAATCATTTTTTCCTTTTTAAGGAAAAAAGTAAATCATCACTTTTATACTGTCAATATAATTTACACTTCAGTTCTGGAAGGAAACTTAACTGTTTGCACAAGCAACAATAATAGCTTTTAATTAGATCACTTACGTCATTTATGTGACGTTGTCATCAAAATTACATTTTAATTGTGTTCATCATTCCAGCATGGAAGCCTGTGTAGTGCGCGGCTATTAGCTAACCACAACACCATCCTGTTTATCAATAATGAATAATAATTTCGTACTCGTCCAGCTTAATAATAGTGAATAGTAAATAATAATTAATATGGCTTTCTTTCACCTTATCCCTTTTTGATTTGGTAAAGTTTTTGCGGTAGTAGCCACTACACAGATGAACAGTAAAGAAAAGTCTTAATGAAGCCTAAGAAGTTTTTTTTATTCTTCCGGGAAAGAAAATAATCAGAAGAAACCCCAAAAAACTAAAAAGGAAGAAAGCCACAAGACAAACAAAAGAGAGATACTATAGCTTCGTTTGTAATATTGGGTCCAGAAGTTTTTTCTTCTGTCTGCTGCTCTACACTGCTCTGCTTTTTATTATTATTTTATGGTACGTTTTGTGGTAAAAGTGGTGGGAGCTAATGACTTTTTTTCCAGGATGACTCCCCCTTTCTTTGTTTCGAGATACAAAGTCCATAAAATTAATTTATAAACCTATTAATTCCTTAGTTCACCGCGGTGGTGTGTATTTCTGCTTTTCCTTGTTTATTTACTTGGTTCTTACTGAATGGAAATATACATGCATGAATAGAAACAAAGTCGTTCCGTTATAGTCGCCGCTTTATTTTCTCCTGAATCTAACATCAAACTACACTGAAATTATTTGTCTCCCTGTTTTTCTGTCTGTCTACTAACGTAAGAAAGCTTCGTTAAAATTGCCATGAACTGACTGAAAAAGAAGATATCAAATTACACAACTTGATGGATGAAGTTAAAGGGGGGATGAAAAAACTGCTTGAAACTGAGAAATTGCTTTAGAAGGGATCATTGTACAAATACAAAGCAATAAATTTCGCATTGGCTGGTTTTTCCGTGTCATCGTCCTACGCAAAAAATACCAAAATAGAACTATTTTAGATGCAAACTACATACAAAATATATATAATCTTTTAATTGATTTTCATTGAAACAATAAAGGTCTCTGTTTCAACCTTATACACATTTTATATTTTTAATATAGTTCCAAATTAATTTATGTTGGAGAAATGGTTCCATAAAAAATATACTGCCAGGTTTCGGAATGATCAACTTGAAAAGTTTGCTTCGTCAATCGGTGGCCTGGCCATGCTGGATAGTCGTCGTAAAGCAAAGCACGTCTCACCATTCGGAAATTAAAAGTGTGAAATGTGTCGTTTGAAAAAGGAATACTTTCTTCTTCTTCTTAGCAAAACTGCTTATTTTCCCCTTTCCCCACATACCAGTTTCCCGGTAATCCACCACCACTCTGGTTGGTAATCTATAAATATATTTATATTTTACCACCTCAATATACCTTTCACGTTTCTTTTTTCCCATTCAAGTAGTTTTCACTGTATGTGAATTGCAATGGACCCTATAACATCTTTGTATATTTATAGTATGTCCACAGGAGTTTTTCAAAGAAAATGGAAAAAACTGAAATGGAAAATGTTTGTTGCTGCTTCATTTTCTCCAGTCACTCCAGTCTCCTTGTACATTCCCTACTTTTTTGAGAGAGAATATAACAATAATGATCGTTCATTTCATATAAAAAATCCAATGCATTGCATTATTATGTGAGATTGCTTAAAGAATATAGTTTACGACTAAAAACTAGTTTTTAAACCTTATAGACCAGTCAAGCCACATTATTTTGCTGGGAGAGAAAAAAGGAAATAGTTATTTTTTCTTCATAAGTTTCTTTTCCACTTTATACACCATACCTGTTTCTTCTTAATGCTGTATGCGAGCTTTCTAAAAGAAGACGAGCTTTTTTTCCTTACCTTTTCACAGCAAGTCAACCATCACATCATCATCAACGTTGTGATCAACGTGCACACAACCAAACCAAACCACCATTAGCAGAGAGCAGTACACAGCATCCAGCATCCCTTTTGAATTTTCAGCTAGAGAAAAAAAGCTAAGAAACGGGTTTTTTCACGGCTTTTTTACATCAATAATAGCAAACGTTATTGGGAACGCACGTAATCTCTTCTCTACTGCTTTCACCGCCATCGCCATAATAATAACAGTGCAATGCTGTGCATAAGAAAAAATACTTTTAAATACAAAATTGATTTTTATTCTTCTTCTAGTACACTTCTTACATTGCAAAACACCTTTTGAAGAATAAGAAATAAAAACTGTATTTTAACTGCCGTCATCTATCATGCTATTAGAAAGCTTATTTAGGTATATAAAAATAGTCAAGGATTGGATTGGATACCAAAGAGTGACTTAACTTTTTTTAGTGTAGAGAGATCAGAAAAAGTTACTCGACAGGAAGAATCATATATCAAATAAATACAGAAAAACAGTCAAGTCAGAGCACGTCAGCAATGGACAACAATGACAGTCTAATGAACATCTAATTCCGACAATCTATTTTACACATAGTTTGTTTCCTTCTCTGCCTCTTCTTCTGTAGCTTCTTAGCTAGTTTGTATTCCTGTTCTTCACTTGACTTTTGAAGTATAATTTTTTTCTTCGGAAATGGATTATTAAAGGAATAAAATTTGAGTGTAGTAGGATGGACATGTAATGTAGTATCGCAATCATACAATCTTAAATTGAACGGAAGTGTAGAAGAGATGAAGTGTACAGTTAAAAGTAACGTTTCATCGGTCATCATGATCATCAGTAGTAAAACGAATAGAAATAGCTTTAAAACTACACCGTGTACACTGTGATGATATCCATCCTTCTCTTGTCACGTATTTTTTCGAGCCGATTTCTTTCTTGACTTGGGAATAGTGAAGAAGGAACAGAGAAACGTTTTCATGTATTATGATCATAGACATGAGCGTATAAAAAAATACAAAGTGATGATGATCGTGATCATTGAAGATGAGAATTGAAAGTTGAATCAAACAAGAGTGTAAGACACACATTGCAATTGGTATGAAAGTGTGAGAAAAGATTTTCTGTCTTTTTATTTCTGTCACGTTCGTATATATTCGCAAAAGGGAACGAAAAGAGAAGCTTGAAAATGGTAAGGAAAGTTTGATATGCACACATACAAGAGTGTTTTTTTACTTGTTGTGAGGGAGTGAATGAAATGAAGCGACTTTCAGATTTGGAGAGGTTTATTTTTCATTTTTTGTATTTTTTTCCTTCAAAGTGGGAAATATATTTTTTGTAGTTGTTTCTTCCTCTTGATTATTGACAGGAACCGGACATCCACTTGTGGACAAGTGAAAGATGATTTGATGCTTTCATTGAAATTTTTGGGATGATACAGAAAGTAGTGAGGAAGATAATTCGGGGCATTATGAGATTCTGCGTGGTCACTGTAATGTTGAGGTTTCTCCGGTCGAGAAAAAATTATAAACTAGGCATGCAGTTTACAACTTGTAACTAGTACTTTCCAGCTTGCTTATCTGAGTTAAAGATATTGAATTTTTTAAATTTATCAGCTAAACGAAACTAAACTTGCAGTTCTCATCTTCATCCCGAAAAGCGATTCTCAGTTTGCCTGGCTTTTTGCTAAATGCTGAAAACACTGTCGCAGGTCGCAGAAGCAGGATGAACAGTGAACACGGAATGAAATGAAGCATAGTGTGTATTTTGCATTTGGACTGTGTGCATGAACATGAACACAGCCACATGCACACATGTGCTTTGAGCTTGTAGCTTCACTCTTATGCTGAAAGGAAAAATCATCTGATTGCAAATTGCAAGAGCAGAACTAGACACTCTCGCTGAAATCTTTGACAGTCCAATTTGAACTCAAAGTTTCTAAACTAATTCTCATGTTGGAATCATTGTCAGTAGTTTGAGCACTTTTGTTAATTAATTGCAGTAGTACACATAAATTATACCAATAGACAAGCCTTACCAATAGTAAAGGGGTTTGTCAGTTGTGAAATCATCATGTGCTAACGTGACGGTTTAACGAGTTGTCATTGTCATTGTCAATTCAACTTGTATTTTGTTTTGTTGGGTTGACGGTGCCACTGTACTGGTTCCAAGATGGACTCCAAAAAGCAAATTAACGTTGGTGTAGCATCTTCATTAATTGACTTAAAGGCAGAACTGCTACGAAAACAGCAGGAACTAAAATCCTCAAAATGTCGAGATTCTCGAGGAGGTGCTCTCAAATCTGCGAAAAAGTCAGATTTGTTAAAGGCTAAATCGAAGGACGCTGGAAAGAACAAAGGTGTAGACAACAGGTCACAAAAGGATAGACTAAAGGCAGCGGAGGAGGAAAAGAATTTGGAAAAGTCTAAAAATGTTTTGGAAGCTAAGGCTAAGTTGTATGATAAATTGCAAAAAGGTGCTTTACTCTTTGACAATGATGATGACGAGGATATGAGTAGTGCAACGGGGCAGTTATTGGCAAACTCATTGGTCAATTTTCAACAGAAGGCTATTGATGAAATAAAAGAAAGGAAAGATTTAGAAAAGAGAAGAAAATTGGAAGAAGTTAAAGTGGTTGAAGACATTCGACTAGAGGAACCACAATATCCTGTTGACGATAACGAATGGACAGAGTTTACTGACTCTCTTGGAAGAACTAGAAAATGTTTAAAAACAGACTTGCAATCTTATATTGACCGTGATGAAAAACTGTCAAGACCTGAAAACCCTGAAATAAGTTTGTCAACGTCGGCAGATGACAGGCTACGGGAAATGAAACGAGAGAAATGGGAATTGGAAGCGGAAGTATTGGCTGCTAGGGACAAGGTTCATTATCAAGATGTACTTTATGATGAGGTGAGGGATCATGGAACTGGCTACTACAAATTTGATCGTGATGAGGAAGTCAGAGCTCAACAAATAAGAGAGTTAAAGAAATTAAGTAAACAAACTGCTGCAACTAGAGATAAAGTTAAGAAGGATAGGTCAACAAAGAAATCGCTGTTGAAGGCTAAATTAAGAAAAATTAAGAATAAAAAGAGAGCCAAAGCTGGATTACCACCGTTGCCTGAAGAGGATTCTGAGGAGGAGGAGGAAGAGACTGAACCAAAGAAAGAAGAGGACGATGATGATGGTAAAAATATTTAAAATTTAAAATATGATTTTTTTTTGCATTTAAATGTCAAGATTTGTAATTGTGATACTGACTTGTAATTTACAATACACAGAGATGGAAAAGAAGTCTTCCGAAACTCGGGCCTGGGACTTTGGAAAAGCCGGTGTGTATGGACCAAAGCCATCCACCTTCGATGAACTAGACGAAAAGTGGTTGAAAGACAGAAGATCTGACAGAAATGCTGATTTTGCACCACCCACATCATTATACAGTCAGGGCGGTCTTAAAAAGCAGTATTATAATAATATCAGTCAAAGACCTTCGTCGTCATCTTCAGAAGCATCATCATCTTCATCATCACCGTTTTCCGCATTCTCTGGAAAATACTCCAATTTTGTCAAATCTAAGGATCCACTGCCATCTACCTCTACATCCACATCATCAAGTACACCTGTAGTTGTGGAACCCAAACCAGTACCGTTTCAAGCACCACAAAACTTTTGGAAACAGCGAAAGGATACAAGTTCACAATCTCGTCTTCCACCTCAAAAGCCTATTCCAATAGTGGACGAAGTTCCTGCACCCATTCCTGACTCAAGTGAGGAGCTTGACAGAGGCCGGGGTGGAGTGGAAGTTGCTCCACCACCTACTTTTGAGTACTACCACGGAGATCCCAAGGTGAAGGGTGGGAGACGTCAGCCAAAAGGGCAGTCAGATGAAGATGTGATGGACTCAGTGTCGTCTGGTCTGAAAGCACTTCGTGAAAAATTTGAAGCTCAGACAAAAAAGGGGGACAAGTCAATTCACAATTTTTCTGAATAATTTATTCAATACTTACATATATGTGGAAATAAAATCCAGTACATTTTGCAGTCAAATAATTACTTCCGTTATTATAATAAGCTACAACACAAAGTACTATCATTGGTTCAGTATATTTTGAAGCGAAAGGAAACGTGATTTTCCAGCTCATTCAAGCAGACACACACATTGTGTTAGGGAATGCACAACAACGAAAAATCCCGCTGTAATAGCGACCTTAATGACGCCGCTGCGATGATAATATTGCGACAAATGACAGTGATGAACAC
>JAQFXM010002131.1:0-26589 GCA_034693345.1 Entomobrya multifasciata
GACATGTCCATGTCCATGTCAAGAAATAGGACCTTGGGACAATGGACATATGTCCATGTCCCAATATGTCCAATGTCTTTGTGACATGGACATGGTGCCAACGCTGGACACAGTATTATGTGTCATTATGAGTGCGTGGTGGTGCACCCTCATTTTTTGCCAGATGAATTACTATTACATGTATTGTTATTGTTACATATGATCTGTTCAAGCAAAACATAAATGCCACTGTGACACATAGCCGTGATGTAATTTAACATAAAAAAGTAAGTTTTTGTAAATCTAATTACGTGGTTATGTTAAAAAATTACTCATGAAGCTTCATCAATTTTAAGTTTTTATGACAAAAAGATGGATTATGAAACAAAAAAATGAACAAAAGGGACAACATGCATTAATGTTTTACTCATTTTTTTATTTGCACAGGCAGAGGTAGCACTCTACCTGTTTATTAACGATAATCAAACATCAAAGTAAGGTTGAATTCAAATTCACTCCTGAACAATATGAGCATTTTATGTTTGTTTCATGTTTACACTGGCTGGCCGGAGATACGCTGTCTGGTATTGTTACTTAAGGGAATTCCTTAATAACTGCTAATTAGTACAAACACAAGTGGCAATGACATACAAATTTTTTTGTTCGTATTGATATATTGTCATCTTGTCCTGTCCCTTATGTTGTGAATAAGTTTGGTCTTCATCGTAAATGCGTCAGCAGCACATCACGATACTACTGCATTAATTCAATTGAAGGATGAAAAGATGGAATGATTCATAAATGGACATGGTACAAGAAGAGTTTTCAGCTTTTTTCGAAGATGTTAAAATCAGGACAAAAAAAGTTGGGGACGCACGAAAAGAATAAAACATTAACATGCTTAATAAAAACCAAAACAGCTATAATTTCATTGTTAACATGAACGATGAGAGGGACAAACTGCAAATTTGATAAGAGGACATGGTTGATGGCATATAGCGAGAATATATCGCATCGTGAGACAAAGGCAAATATCCGGATTAAGCAGTTTGTTTGTCTATATGTAAAAAAAATCGTTACTCAAGGTGAGTTTTATCAGCATTAATGATTTAACATTTTATTGTGAGCATTGGACATGTACTCATGTAATCCCTTAATATGTTAAATAATCCGGTCCTTGTATTTTGAATGCTCTTCTGCATAAAACAAAATATTATACGTGATTGCTCAATTTATTGAAAATTCATAACATCACGTATTTCCATTTATCCTGACCAACCCAAACCAAGTATCCTTGTAGCGTATTTAAAGTGACTATTCATTTGTCGTTACATGACTATTTGCAGATCATTATGTTTTGCATCTTCATATTATTGAATATCTTTAGGATTGTTTTTGAGTGGTTACCTGCTATATTGCCAGTGCAGTTTTAATATAATTCCATCCTTGCGCATTGCACAGCTGCATTGTATCACGATCATTTTTGTGGTCGAAGTGAAAAGGTAATAGGAGTCCTTTTAAAGACATTCATTAACGGGCTATGCTGTACGTTCGTGAATGAATGCACAAAGCTGCAAAATGTCATTCGATAACTGCATAAAAGGTATTATCGAGGCTATTATGCAAATTTGTTAGATTACCTATAAAATCCAATTTATGGACACTTAGAATCTGTGTAGCAAACATAAACATTATTTCAAAGGTTGAAATTTCTGCACTTACACTTAATTAATTCAAAAACTTAATACCTTCAAATTTTTAGCCAATAAATTGTACGTCACGTATTGAAAGTTTATGTGTATGTATGGATTCTATTGATTAGCTACGCATCACTTGAATTCTTCTAGTTTTCAAAATCTCATAAGAAAATCAACTCTAATTCTAAATCCATTGACACTTTTTAATTAATTATCAAGATTGATTAACCCATCAAATAAATCTGTTTCTCGTTCAATTAGTTTTCTAATACCCCAATCAAACCTACAATGATCATTCGTTTTTCCATCATGTTTCGGTGGGATTTATTAGTCACGCATATTATAAAGTTTACTTGTCAGTCCACCCACGCACGCACTATCAACTATGATGCTGTGATTCGATTTGATACAGGACATTTAGCAGAGCAAGAGTTCATTGGAACGAAATAGCCTCAAAGAGTGTAGCACGCGTTTCCTGTTTTTTCCACGCATATTTATGGTGTGTTTGATAAAAAAAACTTAATAAAAAATACGGCATGGGACAAGAACACTGACTGTGACACCGACCTTCACATGTTTTATATGTTTTTTGCTTTGATTGTACGTAACGAGAAATAAAAAATGTAGCATCACATCACGCAGAGATGATAATCCTCACTTCTCATGTACAACTTGTTCATTTGTCGAATTTCGTAAATAAACAAAATCTTCATTGGCTTTCTACGACAGGGCACCGTTCCAAAATTTGTTATCAAATTGCAAATTGAACTCTCCCTTCGTGCTGTTCGAAATAGGCTGTGGACAAACTGATGTTGACACAGACATTATTGGCATGAACCTAATCTTGTCTCAAACTGATCAGATTGGAACAAGTAAAGAGGGTATAAAAAACTGAGAAATGTTTTTGAAAGACTTGAAAGGAATTCGAACGTTTAATCAAATTCAAATATTTATGCCAGTAATTTTCATGATTTATGTATAATGATATGAGTCATAACTTGACATGGTATTACTTGTCATTTGCCCACGGTGACGTTCAATGTACATTATAACAAGCTTGTATGTTGACTTTACTTTACAAAAACACAACAACGGCTCAGCAGTGATTTTTTATTGTTATTTAAGACGATGGAAATCCTTGAATTGATGATATATACCGCATTATAGCTATTTTGGTATTTTATGTTGTGAAACCGATAACATGAAGAAGGTTTACAAACAGTTGTAGTTATTATGCGAACTTTTGATCTTACCTTGTTTTAAAACCATTTTAAAATAGAATAAAAATATGAACTATCACAAAAATATGTTTTGCAAAATCCCATATCTTCAAAATCTTTGGATTACATATTTATTACTTATTATGGACATAAAATAACATAATAGTCAATAATATCTGATGAATACCTTTTACACCTTCCCTTTCTGATCTTTCATCTTTCTCATAGAGCATATATGTGCGTAGCTTCTTCACAGGATAATAAACAAATTATGATAGTAATATTGTTATATTAATACCTAAAATGCTAAAGGTTAACTTTAACTAGCCTTGTATCCCATTAATATAAATAAAATGATAATAAATCAACTCATGAGGGAAACGTGTAACCGAGGATGGGCATCTTTCATACTGGCTTAAGAAGAGAACTCAATGAAACTTGTGACGTTCATTCATTTTTATGCATACTTCTTTTCAAGCTGGTTGAAATATGTCAAAAGCTATATGATTCGCAACGCAGCATGAATGGCCCTACATGGTGGAAATATTAATTTTTCAAATGTTGGCAACTATGAGAAAAGAAGATGATCTAACATCACGATCTAACAATACAATGTTAGATTCCCTCACGGTCTAACCTTAGGGGTCCCTTAACTTTTTACTTCTACATCAAAAGATAAACGAGCAGTTTAAGATCATATTGACAGATGCTAACTATAATAGTTTTACACATTAGACATTGAACATTATGTCTACCAAAACCCTATATTAATACCCTCTCTCTATATTAGTTTGGCAAAAAGCTTTCTATAAATGTTTTAAGAACTGAAATATTATTTAATAGCTACTGGTTGTTTGTCTGGTTAAAATCTAGAAAATGTCTATAAATTTTGAAAATTAACCAGGATAAATTTTATAATATCTAAATGGATGAAATTTATTGCCCTCGTCTCCCATAATTTTCTACAAACTGGTGTGGAATCATATTATAGCTTTCAGAATGATGAAAACACTTAAAACGACTTGTTTGATTTTATCAGTAATAAATGGGAAGATCTATCAGTGTTTTGGCTCATAAAAAGACTGTCTCTAAACACAAGGAAAAGTCCAAAAAGTGTGAATACGTTACATAAATATGAATATACGACTCATGGCGTCATTTGTAAAATATAAAACAACAAAGAATTTTTTTGAACGCTTTCAGCACATTTTAGCAACTTCTCACTGAGACCTTCAACCGTCATACTGCGCTCATGGAGCAAATTAATTATTATGATTAGCAGAAACAAAGAAAAGAAATGTGCGCCAATGTGTACTTTATGATTGTTATCGGCATTACTGGAAGAACAGGTCATACATTTTCGTTGTCATAATTAATTAGGTTTTACCCTTCTTTTGATTCAACTTGTGTAGTAAAATGAATTAAATTAATGTCGAAAACAAAAGCCATGTAGAGATAGACGCATGCATCTTGATGAGTTATTATTGGGATTTTCGCACTGTTTTGTCATATTTGCATTTTATTTTCTTATCGTTGGATCCCCTTACCTTGTGCTTGAAATAATCCTTTTTTAGACGAAACCCCTTTTGATTTTCGATGCATATTTGACCCACTTCTTAATTTAACTTAACTTAATATAAACATTATTGAGCAACAATGTTTACGCGTCTCATTCAAGTAGTTTGCAGTCTGCTGTGCAACTTCACACAGTATGCAACTTTCCATGTAATAAATGTCACTGCTGTTTACGCATGTCATAGTCACATTGCCTGCTGTAACATGAAATACTAGGGCTATGCTTGATTTGTTCAATAAGAAGAGGTCCTTTATAAAAGTACTGACTTTAAACACTGATTGTTATATAGACATCGATAAATGCAGCTCTAAAACAATCACAAGGTTGTTATTATTTTAAAATTTTGAGTATGCATATCGTTATATCCAAAATGTGGTATCATGTATGCAATTGCCATGTATAGTACTTTAAACTTTCATCTGCATCTGGCATCCTTTTCTTGGATAAAATTAATTGTCATTCAGGTTTGATTATGTTGTGTTTGTTGGTCATTCATTTCAGATCAAAAATTGACAATTTACAGTTTCACACTTTTATAACAGTAAAATGACATTAATAGTCGATTTATCTTAATTACCTAATTCGAAATGAAATTTCATGGCTGATTGCATCTTTTTTGACATTTTTTACGTTATCATGCTATAAGTAGCCATTTTTTAAATAGAATTGGGTCATGAAATGATGGGTTAATGTCACTGACTTTTGGACTTGAAATTTTGGGCGGTATTTCATGCTGGTTTTATATTAAAGCGAGAATGGAGTTCTCCTAACATATATTTGGCATATTATTTTACCGTTCTTGAATTGCATTCATGAATGACACTCCTTTCCTCGGGTACGCATACGGTCAAGCATAAAAAGTAGACTTGTAGTATAAGCTGCTGCTTAATGATATGTGATGCAATTAAAAATGTCATTTGCATGTTATTTTCCATATAATTGTCGGTTTATTTCGGAATAATTACTTTTTAATCTCAAAAACATTAACATCAACATACTAACATACAATTTACATTCGATTCATAAAACTTTATATAAGATAGATACATACACATAGATATTCTACATCTAAACCTAAAATTTACAGTATAATAGAAATAGAAATGCATAAGGAAATATATATTTAGATACGTTACAAATCTTGTATTACAGTTAAACTTAGAGAAATGTCTAAAATTCTATATTTTATTTTAAAAAGCTCTTCTCCATTTACATATATGCATATTCAATATTGGACGTTACGGTAGAAGAAAAGACGAAAAAATGTTGGCTCCACTCTTTATTCCTGAAATAGTATAATAAAAAATATAAATCAACAGTCAATATCGATGATAGTAGACTAGAGATCAAATTGGATAAGAACAAAAATGAAATGCAGTTTGCAAGAATAAAAAGCAATAAAAATACAATTCAAAAAAGTAGCGTAGCATTTGCAATTTAAAGAGAAATAGAAATAGTCATGTCAGGTTAGTGCAGTGTGTGAATAAACATTGGCAATGCTACATGTACAGATGCAGATGTCATTAAGTCATTATATCGATCAACTCGGAGGATAGCATAACTGGCTTTCTCAACATTTGAAATTGCCAAACTCTTCTTCAAAAACTGATAAAAGTAATTTAATGACTGAATAAAATAGTCATTTAGAATAGACCTCAACTCTAACTTCAGTCTAGTTCATTTCACACGGTCTGCTTTTGTAAGGTTTTTATGGACTCTGACTAAGGTTATAGGTATATATAACAAATTACCAGATTACTATCATGTTTAAATTTGGATACGTAAGCTTTTACGTTGAAGAATCTTATCTAAAATTTAAAGTTTAGTATTATTTGAATTTCGATAGAACTCACTGATTCGGCTTTCAAACGTATGTAGATTTTTACGTAATTTGTTCACTGTCAACTTTTGAAGTTGTAAAACTTGCATAATTCAATGAATTGGGTAAATTATGAAACATGACAGTGCGCTAGATCGTTGTTTGTCTAAAAATATGTGCAGATTATCGTGAGGACAGGCAGAATTTAAAAATCAAGTTAAGTAATTTATACTCTTGCCACTTAAATTTAAGTAGTAAAATTTGAAATTTCGTTTTTCGTAGCGCTGTGTACTTTACTCCAAGTAATTCTCTCAAATATGATCAAAATGACACGTGACTAATCTCATGTTAAGTGTATAAAAAACCTAAATTATCAATCTATTATCCAATAAAAATACTAACTACATGTGCATACATTCAATGATATAAATATTTGAAAATACTTTTGCACACAGGAGGTTCGTCATTAATTTGATTTCAGAGCTTATTCGCTACAATAATATGCGGCATGAATCATTAATCACGAAAATTCGAAGAACTGAATAAAAAATGCTATTAATTTTCAAATTTAATTATTCTTCAAAACCCTTTTTGGTTTAGTGTTATATTGTAAAAAGCGGCAATAGGATGCGTTCGTGTCTGTCTAGGTACATATTATTAGATCAGCGGAATATCTGTCGCCTTAAAGTTGGAGAATATTTCATAAGCAGTTAAGGTTGTTGGCTCACGATCCTCACGAACGGGATATGATTTATTAGAAAATTCGGAGAACACCTACATGCTAGATACATTAAGGCCACAAAAGGTGACTGATGTTGTGTAAAAAAAGCGTACCGTTTTATTGATGTACTCTACATTCAAGTTAAAATTAAAAACAATTTTGCATACAGTCCATTAAAGCAAACATTGATTTTGAGCAGGACAGAGACGGTAAAATTGTGTGCATTACTGCAAAAGAAGGCCCAACCCTCGATTGATACATATACGTACTTTCTAATAAATGTATGAAATGGATCATTTTTTGGAGTTACGTAAGAAAAAATGAATGAACAAAAGTGTTAAAATAAAGGTAGGATTTAAGAAATAATTGTGATAATATCTGTGGTTTCTAGCTAAAGAGTAGTACGCTCACTTGTCCACGATGAAGCACTGGTTTCTTTCTTTACTATGTGCTTTGATTTTTTATTACTCAAACGGTTTTAATGAACAATATCAACCCTAAAAAGTCTGCAGCCCAGAATTGATTTCGTTATATTTAGGGAAACAAAATTTCACACATTGGAAAACTGAATTGTAATATGTAAGACTACAGATAAAATCTTAGGCCTATGCTCAATCTAAATTATCTAGGAATTTGTTCGGTATACTTCTTTTAACGATGCAATATAATTTGTTGTCTAGATGCATACATTACTTTTCTTCAACTCTATACTTTCGTCACAAAATTACAGTTAATTTTAAAAGCTTAGCTTTTTAGGCAGATTATAGTACACAACACACCATGCACCAGTTCCATTTTTGTTCTCAGTAAATTTCATCATAATATTTAAAATTTAAAGGCTTTACAGGCAACCGGTACAGATTTTTTTTGCTAATTTTATATAAAATCCTCGCTTAGTATAAATTGTGCAACAAATACTCTTGAAACCACATGCATTGGCCATTTATAAAAGTACAAGTTCAATGATAAAATTTTTACTTACCATTTTGTAAAAAGAGTTTAATCCAGTTATATGCACAACTGCCAAACGGGGTAATGCGTAATTGTTGAAAAAACTGGTACAAGCTTTCTAGGAGACCGCAATTTCTAGGAATTTGTTGATTGTTGAATGTCTTTCTTCTTTGATGAAATCCAAATTATTGTAATAGGTTGAGAATTTAGTATTGTTGATAAATGTTTAAATTTAATAGATTTTCATGTTTGTTTTTAAAATTGCTGCCAATAAAGTTGTGTAATCAATCTCCAATTAATTTTTATTTTACAGTCATTAAACTTTTAAATACAAGTTTTCAATTCATTTTAAACTATTTTCGGCTAGAGGACCTACATCGCAACTAATTTCAAATTTATGATTGCAATCTATTTATTATTAGTAAACTCATTCACGAACCCTCCAAATCCACAGTACGGGTTTACTATATACTGTTGTGGCAGCACACGATGCACCAAAAGGAACCAGTCTTACTCTCATTTAAATTCATTACTACATGTCTAATTTTTTTCCCTAAAATAATCGTGCTCATTATAATTTTGCAAGCACACTCAAAAAAGTTGATTCGCTTCAAATCAGAGTCTTCTACCTAATAAGAAAAGTCATTAATAGTCCCTAAATATTATAATAACAAGCCTATTGCCAAAGTTTAAAAAAACGACACATCATTTCAATATTTTCAATCGTTCATACAACTAAAAATGACTTTCTGGTGGAACTTGATTTACTAGAACATATTCCTGGTAACACTTGCATTTGCAAGCTATTTTTGGATTTAATCTAGAGCAAAAAATATTGCCGAATAAAGAATAAAATTAAAACATACCGGAAGCATTTAAACTACTTGAATTAAATATGCAACACATTAATAATTAATTAATCATATAATAGTAGTACCATAATTTGCATATTTAATTACCTACTTAAAGCTACACATCAGTAACAACTGAATACTAAAAACTAGTTTTGACACTTAAGTTCAAGTTCAATGAAATATTAGACTTTTAAAATCATTCAAATGGAAATAATTTACTCTTGGTTTTTAATGCAGAAACACTGCAATGCTAAATATATTTTTGAATCTGCTTATCTACCTAATAAAGATGCATATAGTATCTACACACTATTGGGTCGTTAAGAAATCATGCTTTTGTTAGAATAATGATATAATCTACCAAGCTAACTACATACTCTAGCAAATGTCGTTGATCATGCAACAAAATCTATCAGAAGTAAACATGGAATCGAATAGTTCACACCATTATCTAAGAGTCTATTAGTGAATTTGGCACAGTACCAGAGAAAGATACGTCTGAATTACCTTAAAAATTCATGAAGCTCGTTTGCCATCATATCGTAAAGTGTGCACAATGATTCAACGATGGGCTTTTACAATTATGCGCTTTTTATCCCGCTTTATATATTGCTGCACCTCGAGAACCGCTTTATT
Source organism: Entomobrya multifasciata (assembly GCA_034693345.1). NCBI lineage: Eukaryota > Metazoa > Arthropoda > Collembola > Entomobryomorpha > Entomobryidae > Entomobrya > Entomobrya multifasciata. The sequence goes on from JAQFXM010002131.1 coordinate 9,454, forward strand.
GCACTCGCTCGCCTTAGATTTACTATAACACAACATTACATTTATTATCTGCAATGTAATATAGTGTGAATCCCTAATCTAAATTTATTGCGACTCTAGATGGTGTAGACGAGAAAATGTGTAAATAACTTTGTTAACGCATATTTTAAGAAACGCGTGTTTTTGTATTACTTACATCTGTAATGCGCATACGTTACATATGGGACATGGATGCGTGCGTGTTTGTATTTTAAAGTGCTTCTTTCTACTTCAAATACATTTTCGGTGATAGTTTTGTAAGTTACGTTACGTGTGTACTCACAACTTAAACTTTAAAAAGTTTTTCAACGCTTATTTTTAAAGTTTCTTGCATAATGAGCAACTAATACTTATACTTCTGATTGGTATGCACATTTTTGATCCTGATAAATGCGAAAATGACGCGCTGCAGCGGTTTCAAACTAATGTAATGATCCCCGTTTTGCATTATAAGTCTTCATTTTTTCTTAGATTTCCTTGTGGAAGTTACTTCATAACCGCAACTGCTATCTAAAGTATCGTGAAACCCCACACCAGTAGCAATGATGACAACGCAACGGCACATGTGCTTCAAATATTCTGTATGCAAATAATTTCAAAGATATGAATTATCTTTTGAAGTGATATTTTTTGATGATGTATGCATTCCTTTCGACATTGTTGCTTTGCAGCTTCGTCTGCTGTTAGTTTATCTCTAGCTAAAAATATTTTATTACTTCATTCTTCTATTTTATTATTTTCTTTTTTTATTTGAGGAACGATTAAACTGATGTAGTTGTACTTGAAGAAGTAGTCTGCAAAAGGCATCAACCTATTTTCCAATGATTGGCAAAAACAAGTCACTAATGAAGATTATCTCGTTTAACTTTCACTTGACTTGGTTGTACTTTAAATAATATCAACAAAAAATTGTTGAATGTCTTTTGCTATTTGTATTGCACAGTTTGCTAAGATCATCATCAAATCATCATCTGCCATAAAACTTACAGTAAAAAATGTACTATGGCACATACAACCGCATCTTGACTTGAGTTCATTTTTATCCCTTGTAATTGTACGCATGTAGCTGCAGCATGAATATATATGTGTAAAGTATGTTTGCATTTGTGCGTTAGGTTTGGGTATATTTTATGTGCCGCGTCGATGATGATTATCGTTGTTATTTTTGACAATGATGTGTGAAGGTTTCTGCCTTTCAAACTTAACACTTTTTTCTTATCTTTTCAACATACCTTAATGGCTTCTTCATCAGCACTACAATCTTTGCCAATGTCGCTTATTTTTACACACGTGGTTGATCTTTTATCGCGAGACGAGTTCATCAAGCTACTTTTATTATCAACTTTGTAAGAAGATGTGTAATTCTGGTCAGTAGTGTAATTTTTACATTCATCGTTTTCTGTGTGATGTAGATTTATGCCTTGCGATTGTCCTTGATTGCTATCTCCCCCTCCCATAGTGCGGATGATCTTTGTTTCTTGTCCAGTTTTCCCATTAACTAGAACTACATCGGTAACACCCCCTGACGTTTTTATTGCCACGGTAGACTGCATGTTTGGAGGTAGGAGATCTCGCATGGGTTGATTTATTCCAGAGGATGTGTCAAAGTGTGTTTCAATCACACCGTTGTTGTTTACCACGGTTGTCACTTCCGTCTTGGTTGATGGCTCTCCAACTCGTAATTTGGCTCCGGTGTTATCCAAATTCAGTTTAATGCACGATGAGTCTTTATTTTGCATGCCATTTTCACAGTCATTGCTATTACCACCATTCATTGTATTAGTTCCACTGCTGGAGTTGTCCTGATTGGACACGCTCTTATTTGCATAAGCGGCATAGCCTGGCCCCAATTCATCTTTTAACCAAGCATCCTTAATGGCATCCTTTTTGGCTTGCAAAGCAGCTTTCATGATTTTTCCTAAAGGGAGCAGTAGCTCTAGCTCCATATTAGTTGTTGATTTGACAGCTTGTGTGACTGTTGTTGAACTTTCACCAGGGTTTGCATTCTCATTACTTCGATTCATTTCATGGTTGCTCAAAATATGTGAATGACGGGCACTATTTCTAGGGTTCATATACCTTCCCACGTTTCGATTTTCTAAATCTTGTGCAGTCACTAAAGACCGTCTACGATTATCTGTCATCTGAACAAGTCCTTCACCATGTCTTCTCTCCACTGGGGCCAATAAAGACTCATAAGTTGCTCTTGACCTAGACTTGGATCTAGGTGCAGTCAACGACGCATACAATGGCGACGTTCTTCCTGCTGGACTTATATAGTTTGGATATCTTCTTTTGTACCACTCATATGAATTTTTGTACCTTGCTGAAGAATATGATGTAGGTTTTGCTGGTGGTTGGCATACCATGTTATTTCCGGTGCCGTTCTGATGGCCACCATACTGCCCGCATGAAGCAGCACCGCAAGGACTATGACTACTGATGCTACCATCACATCCGTAATAGCCATATGAAGCCAATCCGCTGTCTAAATGTTGACTGTAGTTGTTGTTACTAGAAAGGCTAGGATTTCCTTGGCTGCCGTAGCCAAGACTTGATGCGGCTTGGCTACTCAGCGTTGAACATCTTGAGGATTCCACACGGTGGTGGTGATGATGAAAACCTGGATAAGTTGGATGAGCAACGGGACATCCAACCTGAAAATTTGGGGAGATGTGACTTCCATTACAACCGTTCGAGTGGTTAACTGGTGTACTAGATGAAACATCTTGCAAGACATCATAAAGTGGGCTTTCATCCAGGATGGACATTGACCTTCGACTACTAGATCTTGTTTGGTGGGAGCCATCACCATTGATGGAATCTGGATTATGCATTACATCAACTACAGAGGAACGTTTTACTGTAGAGTCAACAGTCATCATTCTCCCAGGATTGGTTTCAGGCAATGCAGGATGTGAAGGTGATGACGAGGATGAAAGTGTTATTGATGGTAGGCAAAGTTGCTCATTCGAATTAGACGTTTGTGTCTGCGTGGAAATGAACTTGGCAGAATCTTTTGCATTCTCAGAATGCTTTGTTTTTGTAGGAGGAGGACTCACTGAGCGTTCAGACGAAGATCTAGTGGTGGTACTGGCATTGCTGCAGAGAGAAGTGCGACATGCAGCTGTTGCAGTTGCTGATGGCGGCGCTGTTGTTATCTTTTCATTTCTTGACTTGCTATTCGAACGGCGGAATGGGAACAACTTGCTCAACAAAGACTTGCCTGAAATAAAAGTTGTTTTTTCTGTTATCATCATGTTCTCAGACAGATTAAGCAAGCGAGCAAGAAAAAGGAGCAGTTTTGTAGGAAGCAAATGAATCGTAAATAGCTACAATTCTTTTGTTCACTGAATAGACTTTTTTAAATGCTTAGTTTGAAAAAAGATTGAAATTACTGATAAATCTTGTGTGCATATTTATGTTATTGCTCTTGCCCCTTGCCTAATTTACATTGCACTCACGAATTCCATGTTCATATGTGAATGAACGCATTTTATTTATGCATGCATGCATAATTTAAAGTAAGAAAGAAGCTATTAAAAATATGTTTTCTGCTTACTCTTTTGTTTGCCTTTCTCTGAGTCAGCAGTGTTACCACCGGCATTGTCGGCGTTTGTGTTTGCAGAAGTCATCGTGCTGGTGCGAAGACTTCTCATGGCTCGTGAAATATGTTCAATGGTTGAACTTTTAACCTTGGCTCTTTTCACTTCCTCGTCCTCAGCCGTATCATTCATTCGACCGCAAGACTTGGATTTTGGCAGTCTTAGCGAATGTCTTCGATGTCCTGTTGAACCTAAAATCTGGGTTGTCTTTGTAGATTTATTTCAAAGTTTAATAAACAATAACAATAATTAAGTCATTTTGAAAACTAATTTAATTAACACCATGCACCATATTCATAACATGGGCAAATTATATTTCAGCGCATACATATAGAATTTTTGATGTTTCCTATATTGTATATTGTCTCATGCATTTTACTTAAATTTTAGTAGAACATATTTTCATTCATACCACAACATCTCTCTGGCGGATCAATTTTAGCGAATTGTGTCTCTTCAACTTGGGCGAGGGTGCAACTTCAATCAAGTCTTCACCAGTGGAAGTAGACGAACATCTATTGTGGTCAGCCGCAGAGTCCCATGATTGACGTGAAAAGCTCGATTTATCTGACATACGACAACGATAAAACGCTGTTTTAATGCTTGCATTCATTAAAAGTAAAAGCACACGTGGCCCCAATAATTGTTTGTATGATATGGTATAGACGCAGTAAATCATTTTGCTAGCATTGTATATTGAAAAGGAAAACATTGATTAATTAATATGTGTGAACCCACCTTGTTCACCACAGCTAGTGTGAAGTAAAGCGTCTAAGGTAAGCCCGGGATTATTGTTGTCAAATGAAAATGTTCCATCAAACTCATGTAAGTTTGCGGATACCATATAACGGAAAATTTCTGGTGTCACCACAAAATAGCCGCGAGATGTCTGATACACTTTTCTTTCCTTGATGAGTTTTTCAAGTGTCTGGAATACGAGTTCTTTAGGTGGAGAGCTCATCGTAGGAAACGCCACTTGTAAAGCTGACATAATGGAGTCAACGAAAGCCTCTTGCCCTAAATTGTTTACAAGTTCATTTGCATGTTATCAAATCATCATAATAAAAATGTATTATATATATAACAGCTTTTATAAGAAAATAAGAGTAGCTCATCCATATGCAAAAAAAAATCTTTGAACTTATTAAATTGATGAAACTTAATACATTACAGCAAACAAACACACGAAATTTGCACACGCCGACGAATTTCACTTTATCAAATTGAAAATGCACACATAACGTACATCGTTTTAAATTAATCTACACAGGCAGACCAAGTGACCTGAAATCAAAATATTAGCAATTCTAATACAAATGACTTTTACGACATTTTGTGTTAATGCATATTACATTTTCTTCAAGGATTTCTTATTGTTTCATGCTAACAAATTTGAAAATAAAAATTTCTATCTACAAAGTGTGCTTTGCTACAGTGAACACTGCTCCGTTCATCATCATCATCATCTCACCCCATCACCAAACGGTTTTAAGCATTGTACATCTTAACCACATTACGTCAAAAATATTTTCTTTTTCTACGTCAGTCAAACTAACTTCATGCTCCATCACTTTTCATTTAAATATAACTTGATTATTTGATCAACAAATATCGACACAAAATGTGTACTCACACCAGCAGACCAAGCCTGAATACCTACATAGATGAAATGAAGCTATAAAAATTATTATGTTACAGGATGATTACCTACCTCTTGAAGAAAATTTTCACTTATGATTGCTATACATCATATAATACCCCTCTAGTCTGTAATATGTGCTCTGCTCATGTTTCGCAATTTTTTATTTGATTGTTCAAGTTGACGAATTTGACACATCCATTTATGAAAAGTCAGCGTTTACTCAAACAATCACCCTAGTTTGTGTACCTCTTTTGTAATTATGTTACAACAATAATGATATGATAATACAACCAGGATAAAATTAGGATACTTAAATTTATGTTCGTACAGCTGCAAACTTTCGGTAGTAGCAAGATGAACATAATAACAATGCACACCAAAATTTACGCCATAAAATTAAGTGCACTTTTGAAAGTAAAAATTGTGAACCTGGTTTAGCTGGCTGTCACAAGTCAAACTCATTAAAAAGGGAAAAAACTCTCACTTGCACTTTATGTCATCTTCAATTATCTGTCCGCCTGCATCATATATACGATGACAAAGGGTGTAAGTAAATAGCAATTTAATAGTAGAGAAAAAAAGTTTGCTGCTACGCAAAAGTGGACTTATCGTTACATTGTCGCCATTTGTCTTCCTTTTGTTGGCTATTGTTCTAGTGACATATTACGTAGAAAACAAAATCTTAATTAATGTGACAAGTATTTTAAAAGCTATATAACAAAGCTAGGATGCTGTCACAGGTCGAGGGTTGAAAATTTTAAACCTATCGTAAACCCTATTTATACAAAATGAAAATCACAAAACTATTTTAAGTTTAAGTAATCTCTCCACCAAATGCACCTACATATTTAATTTCATCTGTCTACTAAAAATGGTCAGAAAGTGCATTAAATACAAAAAATGAAATACGAAGCCAATTAAAATTACATATCTTCAAAACAGCTACACGTCTTTCATTTGAGTTTTTGTACAAGGAGATTAAAAACGACAAATTGGACTGAAGTAAACATCCAATAAAAGTAAACCCCTGACAAGTCAAGAAGATGATATGTAATAAGTCCTTTTAAGGTTTCCCAACTTCGTGCAGCATTGCATTATAGATGTCACTTTCGTTCACATTTACATAACAAAACAGCAAAAACATCTCTCTGCAAATAATATGTCTAAAGCGTGTACAGTATATAATTTTCGTGATAAACTGTAAAGGAAAAGCTAAAAAAATGTAGATTTTGATTTCAAGTCAACAAAGTTTTTCCTGCATCTTAACTTGGCCCCATGTAGAGATCTGATTTTGAGTTTGAGCTACACGCATGTATGCATCTCTGTCTGTTTTTTTTTCGTTGCTTGCAACCAACCTCTTTATCTTTCTTTTTAAAAAAGACGGTAAACGTTCAAATAAAATTGTTCAAAACTCCTTTTAAAATTCACATGCATATTAATTCAAGAAGAAGAAACTGACCCAAAGAAGTAAGCTCAAGGATGGCCCAACATAGGGAGTCTGAAAGTGGTGCAAATTGGCCCTTTTGAATAGGATCAGCGATCACTTCTTCGATTTCACCTGTAATCATCATAAATCAGTCAAATTTATAATGTTTAGTTAGTATAGTTGTAAGTCAACCCTATCCATTATAACAATTTGAACATTTCCTAGTTATTTCGAAAAAAGTTCGTAGTCAGTGCCATAATTTCTATGTACACATGTTTTTCCACTGAAAAATGGGGAAAGGAAATGTACTTGAAAAAGTGCATGAACAACGCAACATAGCACACACAAAGGGTGCAATTTAAAGTACAAAAGATTGCATTACAGCTACCGAGTTTAAAATTTCAGTAAAAAAGAGAACAAATTAGAGCTTAAGCCTCGTTACTTCTTTTCTTTTAAAGAAGCGTCTCAAGTTATATCAAGTAAAAATGAAAGTAATTTGACTTTTACAATCCCCCTTGTCTCATAAACCACAAACATAATATCATCATAAATACAGGGTAAAAGATACAAAAAAGATTTTTACCATTGTTTTGTAACAAGTTTTTATACACAGAAAATGTTCAATGTTTTGGTAATGTTTTTGGTTGACTGTACTTTTGTAGTTAGTAGGTTTAGTTCATCTTGATGAGTTGTTATGTTCTTGAATTGTGATCCTTATAATTTGTGATATTTTATTGTATGCATAAATGGTCATCAACTTACCTATAAATTCAATGCGGTAGCCGGCAGGACTCTTTAGCATTTGTCTGGTCCAAGCAGTTCTCAAAATTGACAAAAATTTGGGGAGAGCACCGACAAGCACAGTGGATGGCACAATGTAGCCCTTGTACTGTATGTTTCGAAAAGTCTCGTTTAACGCTGCATTCCAGGAGCACTGCAGATTCGCCTCTTGGAATCCCTGTAACAAGCATAAACATAATAGTATGTTGAAATATTATAAGTGCACCATATTATTATTTTTGTACAAATTGAGCACTAACTTGTAAGTGAAAAAAGCAAGAGGATAATATGCTTTTCTAATCTGCTAATCTCGAGAAAAATTACGATTCTCCAAAAGCCATAAAATTATGTTATGTTCACGTTTATTGTTGTCTTGCAAAATTAAGAATACATATACATGATCTATATGTTTTCTGACAATACATAAGTAATTTTGAGCCATTAAACTACAAAATTTGATGTATGCAGATTGTATATTATACAGAATAATAATTGCATCATTAAACATTGTATAATAAGAAGTGCAATAAGTGAATTTGAAGATGCAATGTTGAAATGCTGATTTTGGAAAGATCATTAAAATACAACGACATTGGTACGACGGGCTATGTTTAACTTTAGATGCAAGAATTCCTTGATTGTCATTGCAATGCAATATACATCGCTGTGTTACCTTTCCTTAAAGCTGTCCAAGGAACAAAATTAATGATACAAATATACAATTACATGCGTATAAAGAAGTGAATTTTCATCATCATGTTGTTATTTGTGACATTTCCTGAGTAAGATGGAATATTTTGTTACTACAAATTCCTAAGTGTGATTTAACATGTTGTTGATACATTGATGTAAATAAAATATCATGCTTACAAACACTTTCAAAGACTTATTGAAACGTTGATTGGATAGATTGGAGGTTGGTGCTTTACCAGAATCAAATGATTGGAGATAAAGATTCATAATACTAATATTATACCTTAAAGGAGTTGAATAGAGGTAGCGATTTTATGTTCAGTATTTGTACGCTTTTCAGTTTAGAGTCAGGGGATTTCTGTTGACTGGAAAATATTTCTAAACATTTTTTTTACCTTCTTCTATAAGACATCAGCATACTTCAAAACATTTCCGAATAACAATTTTTTGGCAAGCTCACAATCAGACATGTCTTACTTTTTTTTATTCCACCCCTTTGCATTTATTTTCTTCTGAGAACCGAAATTACATGTTTCATTATATTACACAAATTATATTAACATTTCAAAAGGGGTTCTTCTGGCGTGAAGTGTTTTGCATGCATGTTTCTACCTTTTGTTTGAAACTTCTCTGTGAAAGCAAAATTGTGTTCTTAAAACTGACAAATTTAACGTTTAAAACATTGATTCAGTCAGTTGTACGAAAGCACATCAGTCAAATAGTGAAAATCTTATATCCTCAACAGTATGGAATGTTGACTTGTATAAAACAAAATTAGAAAAAACATACATCATGACAAGCAGAGAATTCCACGCTCTGTTTGTTTTTGCGATTTAATAAACATTCTTCAAGTTATTACGTTACGACATGCATATCTATGCATCTTATTTCAAAGCAGTTAAATTAGTAAGTAATTCCAGCATTTTACCGATAAAATCACTCTTCTTTCCTGTCTAAGCACATAAATAATAGAGGTCAGAGCCAAAAATCTAAATTTTCTTGAAGACCAAAAAAATCCTCATCAAGAAGACTCCTTGTAAATTTTATTGGACAGGTATTTTTTCAACTTTGAAGTCATAATATGTCTACCTATATAAAAATTTAAAGTAGTACGGCTTTTACGATTTAATGGCACAGTTTACTTTTGTAATAATTCTATTTAACTGTACGGTTAGCATTATACCCATTATTTTGTGTCATGAAAATTCACCAACTAATAATTAAGTTTGGCCTTTACGATTCTTTTGAGATTTAAAGAGGACAAAAAACAAAAAATATAAAAATTGTAGGCATTCAAACAAACATGTACGATGGACTCTTCATACCTTCATTATTATGTATCCCTGCGGAAATATTATTTCAGGAATTACGAAGAGTCGCAGTGAAGTATATGCACTTGTTGGAGTAAAGTAGTACTTGAGAAAGTCATTAATCTTGAATAATACACACACAAGTATGCTTTATACTCAAGTCAAGACACTGTTTCTACCTTAAAACGATAATTAACGTCATAACCTTAATTAGCATTACAAGAGGATCCTACTTTTATAATGCGGTCTTAAAAAGCATACATGCCTACTCGACATAAGGGCGTCGTTTTTGTGTGGCCGAAATTTCTTAATATTCATGAAATTGTGCAGCGTGTTGCATATAACCACCGTGACGTTGTCTTGTTTAATCATATCCTGAGTGGATGATGTTTGATGATGGTGAAAATAACATGAAATCACTTCCCATCCCATTCCATTCACAAATAAAATGACAAAGCATAAAACGATATTGCTACTTCATTTACAATCATCATTGCACTGTCATCCACCGCACCGCCATCAAGAAACTCACAAACAAAAAGCACTTGTCAGTCGGCTTCAGAGCAACTAAAGTGCATGCATTTCTTCAATAAATATTTTTGCAGGTAAAACAACTTTTCATTATACAGCGAAAAAAAGGCCTTAAGGTTATTTATATTGTCGCAAGCAGTGTTGATAGATGGACGTTGTTTTTCTTACATAATTTATATAAATAAAGTAATGTTGGTGATAGCTTTTATTACTTCGCATGAGCTACCACACGCAAAATACACAAAAAGAAGGATTTTCAAAAATTTCAATGTCAATCGAACCATAAAATCCTAATCTGCATGTAAATTGATAAGTCATGAGAAAACCTTAACCCTGCACTTGAAAGAACCACGCAAGTTAATATTCGTAGATATTATTTCGCAACTGCAGTATTTGTCCTTCAATAAGTTTCATATCATTTTGTTCTTTTTTTAAATAAAAAATGGCTGAATAAAATCTAAGTAAACTGGACAATGTACATATTACAGTGTACTTTTTGTATAGCTTATAATACAGAATTATCACTGTCTCTAATAAAACTTTCATGATTTATGGTATATTGTCGTGGGATGAGAATCATGTTCCAAGTGAGTCACTGAAGGGTTCTTAAATTTCCTCAAATTTAGTACCAACTAATGCTACAGCCACAGCCAAAAGTATTTTTATGAGTTCATTCATTTTCAACACGTCGTATGTTTTCATGTAACTTGTGCGAAGTCATGTCGTTTCGTTGTCAGTGTTCTCATACTTTAAAACACTTCCCTAAAAGCTTAAACTTAAGGTGGAACAGCAAAACTTACTGAAGGTAAAGGAATTTGTAGGGTATACTACAACTTTTTCAAATGTCACGTTAATTCTTCTTGTGAAACATCTCCGGAAAGATTTATTAGAAATTACGAGTATTGCATACATGAATACTTATAAAACATAGGCATATGTAAATGTAAAGCTCTCAACTGTGACGGACGTGTTACCCTTGTTTATATTTCTCTTGCATATATTTATGAGTAGACATTGTAGTAGAAACTTGACACTTGCAAAAACAGAAAAGTTCATGGGAATCTGACTAAAATAATCTCAACAGGAATGGTGAGGATGGACAATCTCTTCTTAGAATCTTGGTGGGCATTTTATTTTGAATACAACTTTTTTAGAATTCATTTCTATGAGAGTGTATTATGTGGTTTTAATTCTGTCGAATGTGCAGCATTTTTGTGTTATCGATTTTTATTACCGTGTTACCAACTGCTGCATACCACCACGTACGGCAAGTTATGTTACTGTTTGCAAGATATGCTATTGAAGTTCCTTACCCTTAATCAGAACTGAGTTGAGAGATCCTCAAGAACTAGACTACAATCTCACAACATTCAACATTAGGAAGTCCTTTTTTTGTAAAACAGGAAAAAATCTTCATCAAATAGCACAGGCGTAAATCATGTAAACTCTGGTTATCATTTTCGCGGGTAGATTTTCTAAGTAATGTTGTTGAAGATAAGTCGACACTCATCGGTATATAGTCAGCTTATTATGGCAGCTTTATCGAGCTTTAATTAATTCATGGGAATGTTTTTTCCTAAATAGAGTATTCCTCCTGTTTCCTTTGAATAGATCATTGCTCCTTGTTTAAATCTCAATAAGTTTGAAGTTTACGTAAAAAAAAACATTTGTACATGCATATATACAATATATAGGTATAGATAGACATTGATATAATTGCTCCCTTCTCGGCAGACAAACCCAAGTGTTATATTTTAGTGCTATATACTCGTAAATTTTCCCCTTTCTCCCTGCAGACTATCTGATGTACTAAAAACTAACAGTAATGTTTTGTGCCAACTTAAAGAACTTGGTGAATACATTACTCTGCCCAGAGAGACCAACAAGAACAACGCTGCTTGTCACCACATGCTCGTTTTCGTGGCTTGGCTTCTCAAAAAACACAAATAATGTAACATAATATAAGTGCCCATACTTGAGTAATTTTATACATACATGGTTTGTTTGAAGTTTTTAGTTGTTTGTTCTTGCGCAGACACAGTTATGATCATATTACGTTACCTACCAAAATATCTTTGTTGCTTGTTAGACAAGCTATTTTATTCATCAGCTGCCAGTTTGCTTTGTCAATTAAATGGACATGATCAACGAAATGTTATTCTCAGAAATCTCAGACCCTACAAAAATGGCATCAAAATTCCCATCGTGTGCTAAAAAAAGTGTGAGGTGGTAATTAATGTTTGATAATGAATCGTGTAAGCCACACTAAGATAAAATAAAAATTTGGCGACCACCAGCCACCAACCAACTAACTTTGTATGTATGTACAATATGGCATGTCACTGTCAGTTTGAGTGATCGCAGTGAAAAGAAGGAACCAGTTATGTCTAAACTGATCAAATACATTTGATGCGTAGGTATTATATTTTATATAAATATTAAGTAAGACGATCCTCGAATCTGCGTGAACACAGTAATTATTGAAAACAATCTAAGCAAAAGTGGAAAATAAAATGGACGTAGTAAAGTAATGAAAGGAAAATCGACCAGCACCAAAATAGTAGAGTAAATGGAGAGATAAATTTGGATGGACATACCCAAAATACATCGTTCAATTTCAATATTACAAAAATAAATTTCGTTATAATATAAAATGATAAGTCATAGAAGTCATGTCTCACTGCACTGTCAACTCTAACCCCACCTAATAAACATTTTGTTAGACCAATTTCGTTTTAGAAAAATATCCTTTTAAATCATCGCCATTTTCTATTAAAGAAGAATGAAAGCTGATGAGTATGAATGAGACATGGTGAAAATAATACTAACGAAATGAAAGTTTTCTACTTCATATTTAAAAAAAGACACCTCATCATATGTACATATTTTTTGAATCCGTCAAGTCAAAGTTAGCATAAGAAATACATTAGTCATTGGTTTGACGAGTGAATGATGCACAAAAATAATACGGAGAATGTCTTCAACATCATTTTTAGTCATTTACTTCGCCATGTTTTTAAATAATTGCTTGAGGGGCTATATCTCGTCATCACTGCCTTAAAATGGGAAAATTATTAAGAATCTACCTACCAATACTGGTCAACAAGCAAATCATACCTTATATAGATAAAGCGCATGGAGAGAGTGGTCCACTTCAGCAGTATTTGATCCCAAAAAGTTTCCACCGCTGCCATCAAGATGGGCTGACGACGGCCGATTTGTAATTCCTCCTGAGCTTGATGATTGCAAAAGTTGATGTTGTCGAGAGTTAGGCTGATGATGACTTGACTTATAATGGAACGCTTGTTGGGGGTCTCCATTGTTATAATGAATACCAGCATTGTTGCTTCCGAGTGTATAATGATTGCGCTGATGAGAGCAATTGCTGCCATTATTATTGTTTCCCTGATGTGAGTGGCTTCTGTGGTTTGATGGCAGCTCACTGATTGAATTTCTATTACATTTGTTACTATTATTAGAGTTGTCATTTGACACTAACGGGTGAGGAGGATGGTGATGGAAATCACTGTGGCGGTGGGATACAAAATCGTCATCATCAACAACAGCTGCGTTATTACGATCCCCGCCACCACCGCCGCCGTTATGTTTGTTTAAATCGCACGCATTATTGAAAACGAAAGGATATGGATGACTTTGATGGCTAGTGACAAGGGGTGCAAACTTTATGGCTAGACAGTCTTGAAGTAATACTAGATACTTCCTTATTGCTGTTTTCTCATTTGTTGAAGTTGAAGCGCTACCGTTTTGCTCTCTTGGCCTACAAGGAGGCAATGGAGGGGGTATCGCACTGTTTCCATCATTTTGTCTGTATTTTACATGGGAATCACTAGGCTCGCTGCTTGAAAACTGAGAGTTATGAACACTAGTAACATTTTTGAAGTGCCTATCAGCAGATCTTGCTGACTCAATGGCACCTTCCCCATCACCAGTAGGATCGTTTGGTGAAGAGTCCTGGTTTTGTCGTAAAGTTGAGACGGTGGCACCAGAGGCTAATTCCTCTTGCGTCTTCTGTCGTTGACCGAATAGTGGAGCCATTTCGATTTTTTGATGTCAAGTGTTTTGTTGTTAATTCGCAGCCCACTTAAGGCTGCACACAACCCCAATCCATCTTTTAGACTACTTGTCACACACTTTTTCTGCCTCAACCTGTACAAAAAACAAAATTCAACATTAATTTCAAAATTAAGCAGGCATCAACCATGTTATATGGCAAAAATGGCGTTTTTAATATTGTACATTCATGCTAATATTGAGATCCACTTTCTATCAAAATATCTCTGTGTAATGTTTACAATTTTTTCCCAACCAAGTATTTCTTTAAAGAGGAAAATGAGGCTGAAAAATGGATAGAAAGAATCAACTTGAAAAACAATGTGGCAGGTCATAATTTGCAAATTTGTTTATTTATATTTTTTCAAAGTGCTCATTAGAGCATACTTTGGTTGAATATGGATGTAAAAATCTTTCAGACAAGAAAAATAAAAGAGCTCTCATATAACAAGCAACAGGAAGTATAAACTAACATCATGCTTAGGGTTTATATTTTTATTACATACTTCTTGGGTCGCTCTCTGTGACTATTAAGTGTAAAGTGTGCTCATTCAAAAATAATCACATCATCTTTTTTTCTGGCTGTCTCGCTGTCTGGTATGGCTTGAAAAGAACATCCTTGACTTTTTCTTGACTTACTCTTTGAGCACACAAATTTACTTGTGATGTTTTCTGTCATGAAAGAAAACTTTTAAAATTTCATTGAAAAATGTAAATTTTTTAATGTATCTGACACTTCTTAAAATCTCATTTCTATACAAATATGGAAATTCTTCAAGATATTATTTTTTGCTAAAAATGTATTACAACTTAAACCCATTAATGTTCATGCTGGTAAATTGGTATATATTTAAATGCGCCTATGGCGCTAATTGTCCTTGTTTTTTGTTTGCTTAACCACAACGGGGTGTAATCTCGTTCTTAATCTTAGCATCATTGCTTTGAGGTATAGTCAATATTGGATACTGAGAAAACTGGTCAACACCTACGTATGAGCTACAAATGTCACAATATGAGGTGATGTTATTTACTAATTTGAGATTATCACAACCCTGCAAACTTTCATTAATTTAATCACGCATTTAGTTGATCAATAGCTTGAGTAAGTAAAAGTGATAATTTATGATTTTGTACAAAAGCCGTCTATACATATATATACGCATGTATGTATATAATATTAGCTAAAGATATCCTCCATATTTGTATGAAGCTTTCCTTTTTACTACAAATACCTTGATTCATTACTTTGCGGTCTAATACAAAGGTAAAGACTGTTTAAGAATTAAAAAGAGATGCATAGATCTTGAACTTTATTTGATTGATTTAACTTCATAATTTATGCATAATTTGTGTGATTCGTTTAATATTAATATTTCTGTATCTGGATTAGTGGAAATGTTTCATGAGCTTGTTTTTCCGTTTTGGTACAGGCTTCATAGACTTGAACGAGATTTATTGATAGCTTCTTTTAAACTTACAATACTAAACTGCAAGAAAACTTGTACAGATAATGTTTTTTATTGTTCCTTTAGATTAAATAATGAAATATAGTAAACAAAGTTACTGACTCATGGTTCTTTTGAGTAATGTAATATAATCGAAAATAATCTAATCACGCTTCAGTTAATATTTAAATGCGATACGACTCAATAGTTCCATCATTGCTTGCTCGTGTGCAGCTTCAATCATTTTCAAGGACTGCTTATCCCTTCCTAGTGGTGTATCTGAACCAGAACAAACTAAATTACGATCACTTCCATCGAGAATGAATTCTTTCTCTATCCATTGGCCATAAAAAAATAAAGTTGATAAGATGAGAATGTATAATGAAGTGGATCTTTTCGCAATTTTAGACGTTTATATCTCAAAAATATGTTTTTATTGCAAGTGATTTAAAAACCAAAAATTAGCACATTTCTTGAAAAACTACATTGACATGATTTTTCCCACTTGCATACATATCCATTTAAAAGTATATAAGTGCATCTGGTGAATTTGCATTATGTACGTGACAGGTAAATCGTTGAAAAACTACGGTCATAACAAAGCAAGGTAAACATTTCTCTAAAATGTGCATAGTACTGACATACACGCCATACTCCATGCTTCCACTGCTGCGCTAAGGCACGGATCTAATCAAATCTAATGACTTTAGTTTAAATTGTGGGGTCACCCCGCGCAGGACCCCTTCAAAAATTTAGCTAGTTTCAACGACGACGACGAACATAGACATCCGATGCCGGTCCTGTAGCTAGGTGGTCATACCAAGTCCGTGGCGTTAATCAAGTATTAAGATTATGATAGTTTCTTTCCAGAAAATGGCTGCGCGGATTACTAGTTTATAATTTATAATAAGTTCATATAATCAGAGTTTTATGATAACTAAAATTATATCTATTCTTTATTTCAAATAATTATCTATTAAAAATACCAATTTTATAGTGAAGATGGCCGTTATTGATGTTCGAAATTATATAAACTCTGCTCTCAAATTATCATCATTACAAATCTGTGTGATCAAGAAACCCGCGCTGTAGAAGTACCATAGACTCCTCCGAATACAAAAAAGGGCTGTTTTTTACAGTTCAGGTGTCAGGGCAGGTGAAATTTTTCTTGTGAAGACAGAGAACACAGCAAGTATATTAGTAGCTTATACCCTTGTGTCATGTTTAAAAAATTTACACCTGAGCAGCTAACTTTGACTTGGCTCAACTGATTTGACCCCAAATCAATGAGTCCTTTCCATGCACCAAAGAAATGTGCACATCAAGTTACATTTTAATCGGTTTGAGGCATATGGATTATGGATACAGACCAGGCGGACTTTTTCACTCTCATCCTATTTGTTCCTATAAAGTTTCATTCTACAGGCTAAATTCTAACCATAAAACATTTGGCAAATCAATCGTCGTGATGTACATGTAGCAGTTGTAAAACATGTACTCTTGTGTATTTAAGTTAATTGTTGAACAACCAAAAAATACTTTATTTTATAGTAAACGATAATAATTTAAGTTCGTTGCATTGACCAAGTTTTGTGAAAATAAAAAAAGGTTTTGG
>JAQFXM010002132.1:0-26576 GCA_034693345.1 Entomobrya multifasciata
AGTAACATTATACGTTAGCCCTTTTTTACAACACCAACCAATGATATATCCAGCCAGACAAGAGCAGAACAACCAAGTCTTCTGTTCAATTCATAACATAACCATAACACCAAATGTACATCCTTTACTTGCTTAGTCAACGTCTCTCACAAAATTGCATTGTTTTTCTTCATTCTTACTACACGCCCAAGTCAAGTCAGTTCAACTGATCTGTTTTTTAACGAATAACTATTTTGTTTTGTTTTTGATATCTTTTATTGCTCTTCCTGTGTCCTGAGGTAATAATAAAAGTTTCCTTAAGATTGTCTACATCGTGCAGAGTTTTTGTTTATTTGTGTAGAATGATGATGGTTTGCTAGCGAAAATTTGTTTTATGGTCAATGGGATATGTGTTTACCGGGAAAGGGAGTGTGAAGAGTGAAAATTCTGGGAAATTAGTGGATGTATTATTAAAAGTGAAATTAGTGAAGAGTAGAAAAGTTGGAAGTTGTAAAAGTACTGAATTGTTATTTTAAAGTGATCTGTTGGAAGTTGGTGAATCTCCAAAATGTTGGACAAAGTTCGGAATCTGCAACTTGGTGGTCATGTTGGATTTGACAGTCTTCCTGATCAACTGGTCAACAAATCCGTACAGAAAGGGTTTGTGTTTAATATCCTATGCATAGGTAAGCAATTGTCAATAGTCAGTGTCATGATTATGATTACGTTAAGATTGTTAAGAAAGTTTATTCATTTTTGCATATTTGTTAATTTTAAGGTGAGACGGGAATTGGAAAGTCGACTTTGATGGATTCACTGTTTAATACAAACTTTGACTCATCTCCATCTCCTCATAATTTGTCGTCTGTCAAACTAAAATCTCACACATATGAACTACAGGAAAGCAATGTCCAAATGAAGGTGAGTAATTTCAGTGCATACATATATACCTTATGCATGGCTATCTTTGTAAATACTAAATATGGCATTTTAATAATATCATAATGACTTGCTTTTATTTTAGCTAACAATCGTGGACACTGTAGGATACGGAGACCAAGTGAATAAAGAGGACAGTTTCAAATCAATTGTGGATTACATTGATCAACAATTCGAGGCTTATTTGCAGGAGGAGCTTAAAATTAAAAGATGTTTACCTCTTTATCATGATTCGCGTATTCATGCTTGCCTCTATTTTGTCTGTCCAACTGGGCATGGGTAAGAGAAATTATGTAAATATTAAATTTTTAACCAAGGAATCAATTTATTAAGGACTTGCTAACATTCATTCTTTTTTTTTATCTTAGGCTGAAGTCAATTGATTTGGTTTGTATGAAGAAGCTTGATAGCAAAGTGAATATTATCCCCATCATTGCAAAGGCAGACACCGTTTCCAAATCTGAGCTTCAGAAATTTAAGGTAAGACAATCATTTTATTAATGGCAAGAAAGCGGGGAAAGTTTTTCTTTCTGTGAATTATTAAATTACGAGCTACAGTTTGGGAATGCATCTTTCGTTGTACTTTTTGTGATTGAGGTCACCTATTTTAATACACTTATGCACTTTATCAATTTTTAACACGCAGGAAAAAATTATGGGAGAGCTGACGTCAAATGGTGTAAAAATATACCAGTTTCCCACTGACGACGAAAGTGTGTCCGATATCAATGCTTCCATGAATACACACATTCCTTTCGCTGTGGTTGGAAGTAGTGAGTTTGTTCGAGTTGGCAATAAAATGATGAGAGCCAGACAATATCCATGGGGAACTGTGCAAGGTAAGCAGGATTTAAATCCTTCGTAACGGCATCTTAGCATGATAAAAAATTAGTCATAAGATTTTTTAACTCGACCTCGTATGTGTTTTATAATTTTAGTTGAAAATGAAACCCACTGCGATTTTGTGAAATTGCGTGAAATGTTGATTCGTACAAACATGGAGGATATGAGGGAACAAACTCATATGCGTCACTATGAACTTTACAGAAAAACACGATTGGAACAGGTATGATTTGAAAATTCCCTATATAAAACAATCTATGTTACATAATTTTCAATTAATATAATTTTAAATTGTAAATAGATGGGATTCAGTGATGTCGACTCGGACAACAAGCCAATGAGCTTCCAACAAACTTGCGAAAAGAAAATGCTATTGCATCAACAGGAATTGGCTCAGAAGGAAGAAGATATGAAGCAACAATTTATTCTCAGAGTTAAAGAAAAAGAAGCGGAGCTGAAAGAAGCTGAGCGCGAGGTACCCCTTTCGAAATTTCGATATTTGTTTGCCTACATGTTGAAAAAGTAAATAATGGGAGTAAACATAAAAACAATGGGCTGATGCAATCGCTTGATTTTTTTTCATTCAGCTCCATGCAAAATTTGATCAAATCAAAGAGGAAAACGGAAAAGAAAAAAAGAAATTGGAAGATTATCAGAAGCAACTAGATGACGAAATCGCTGAGTTCCAGCGTCTCAGGATGCAATTTCAGACGCAACAACTCTCTGGCTCTCATCACACTTTGTCATTAGGGACACTTGGGAAAGGAAAGAAGAAATAATGTTGATGAACTCAATTTTGAACAAAACTTCTTCCATTGACACACGTTACATATTATTCAGATGTACTGACTATCATGTCAGTTTGAATTTAATCCTTTCTATTTAAAAGTAAAAGTAGGCCAGTTTGAATTTGTTTTTAAACAACTGCCTTTACAGATTGTACAACGAAACTGAATGTTCAGTTGCCATATTTACATTTTTAAACTTCTATTACCACTTGTATTTCCTATTGTTTTGTATTCAGCCTCTTTCGATGTGTATACTTTTGCATTTTAGATTTTTTAAATTAAGAGCATAAAATAGTCTAATGAATGATTTTTATATTGAAATTGTCTATTGTATTGATGTATGTTAGATTTAGTTAAGTTACTATATATTTGCTTACCATAATCATTATTTGAAAACTATCTCGTTACGACGCCGAGCTGCTGACACTGCCTCCGTTAAACTACATTATTTGACTTCAACTTTAAACCCAATTCCAAACAACATTAAAATGCCAACTTGCAACTCATAAAATTCATTTAAGGAAGGGAATGTAACTACATGATTATTTGTCATAGTCTGTGAACAAATATGCTCAGAGATCTGAGAAATAAATGTTATTATTATATGGGTAACCAATAAAAAGATTGCATCGGCATTATAATTTGGTACTGACATTAAAGTAAAACCTTAGTATCATTCTCCCCCGCTTCTTAATTAAAAATAAATCGGACTGATCCAAAGTGTGTTTCTTCATAAAAAAGTGAAGAGTTCTATTATCACTTATGTAACTGTCTTCAATATACCAACAACGATGGACCTTACGAAAAACAATTCTGCCTTTTAGGAACTTCCTTCAAATGAAATTAACTGTATCTATTTGTTTTACATTTTCCTATAACGTAAGTTAGAAATTAGTGTATTTTTTGGTTATTTTATTGGTAATATTCATATAATGTTGTCATTGTAGTAAGCATAATGGATTTGTGCTTTACATCAATAACTGTTTTATTAAGTCAGTATTATAGAAGGAATAAAACCTTTTTAGTATATTTTCCAGCTAAAACCTTGTGATTTTATTACGAATTCGAGATGATGTCATTTCCTGTCCTAGAAGTAATACCACATAGCATTCGCATGCTCCTAATATAATTTTCACAATGGCTTCATTTGTATTACATATTGGAACTTTCTGCACATCATAATTTATTCCATCGTCTACGTTTAATATGAATAATATATTTTTAAAATATTCTAAAATTTAACTTTTCAAACAGTTAAAGCTATTACTTTACTGTGGCTCAATTTCTGAAGTTACAGTTTTATTTGTCTAAAAAAATCATCAGATTTTCACACGGTTTCTACAAAAAGACATCGAATACATATATGTAAACCTTTTGTTCTTAGACGAGTCTTTTTACAACGAAGCGTCCATACAGTAAACCGAATTATGGTAAGATTACTTAACATCTTTTCTGTCTAAAAGTCTTTAACAATCGGGTCAAATTTTGCAATCTCTGGCGAGGTATGACATTTCTGGTATAGATAAAATTGGGAACGTCTTGGTTATAAATGCATGATTTATGTTAGAAAAAATAGACAAAGCTTTCAGTGTCGGTGCCGCTAAAAGTCTAAACTAAACCGGAAATGCCTAAAACTTCGAAAAAGATAACTTTAATAGCCATTACAGCATCTAATTAAACCTTCTCATAATAATATTCTAGTCATGCGTTTCATCTATACCTATTACTCAATTTTTTTTTGAAAATAAATGGGCATGTCAGTTAAAATATTCCCAGCTCAAAGATATGATTGCATTAAGTTTGATTCATTTGCTACAAAATTCGTGAAGCTATTTCTTTTGATTACCTCCGAATGCTAGTTTTTCAACATTATTTTAAGCAATTCCCGTTCATCCAAATAATTTGAGGCGATGTGGATTACAGTTACATAGCTGAACAGTAGGTAACCATTTACCCATTTGAATTCGTATTGTTTCGTGTAACATTTGTACATCATGTTTTTGCATCATTTCAGTACTAAAAAATTATAACCTCCCTAATAGCAGTTCATTCACAAACATCATCATCACAAAGGCATAGTAAACAAAACCCTCAACAGTAAAGTGTCGTATTCATATTTTTTTTCGAAAAATCGCATTGCATTGCCAAGTCACTCTGTAATCTCATCACTTCGTGCGTGGATATGTACAGAAGTCTTTATAGTTCTTAACCACTAAATGAAAAAAATCATAAAATGGTTAAGCTTTTTATTATAAACATTGTTATTAGTTGCATTACACATTTACATGCGTTTGTGAGCAAATAAGCATCCTTTATTTTAAGGCATACATTTTAGCTTGCGTAAGGCAAACAGACAGGCATGAAGGCAGTTTTTTATTATAAATTTTATAATATGCAATGCTTTTAAATTTGTTCATCATTGTGTACCTCTAATTATAATTTCATAATTAACTTTTTGTCTTTCAAGAGAATTTGTCAGGATTCATGTCTTATGATTTTTTAAAATATTTTTGATGCTATATACATAAAAACGATTGTTTGCTTGAACTGTTTGCAAATTCTACAACTTCTGTACAACAATAATAATTTGTATGGCCTACACTTTTGAAATAAAAATGTCTGCATTTTTTACTCTGATATTTGGCAGTTAGTACCAGTTACTGCTTAAATAGGTATGTATACACTCTATTCCACTTGATGATTACTTTTAATGAAATTAGTCTTAAAATCTGTGTAGTATACATGCATATATTTTTAATAACTGATCATTTTTGTCCAGTAGACGCTACACGTTGCACGAATACATATTCAGCAAATTGTTCAAAAACATTCAAAATTATATGTGCATGCAAAAAGAAATGAGGCACTTAATTTATTTCAGGTGTATTTTCATGTGAAAAAATTGTCTAGCATGTATGCTGTGATGACAAATGTCAGCAGTTTCCTTACACATGATTTTTTCATGTAAATTTTATACATTCGTGCGTGTCTTTATGCATCCATGAAATTAAAAATATTAAAATACTACACTTACCTTCCTTCACCATTCCAACAATTAAAACTGTTCAACGTTGAAGATTAACTTGATAGCTAAAAAGATTTTGAATAAAAAAGAAGCAATTGAAAGAAAAAAATGCATATCCAAGCATATGTGATATATGTATGTATGTATATATTGTGCATACATACTCACATGCATATAATATGCATACATACATATTATGTATCAGGTTATCAGTTATTAGAGGCCATGGTTTTTTAAATGCCCAAATGGTGCTTCAATTAAAGTTAAGAAATGGAGATGAATTAACGTAGGCTCATTAGTAATTGCTCTTTATTTCAATTCATATTCTACTTTTTTATCATGCTAATGCATGGCTGCTTTGTTAACATATTGGGTAGCATTTCCAGTGGCCGATTTCCAGCTAGGCGGAAAGAGAGTTGCTTAAGAATATTTTTCTGTTGTTCGTCATAGTCAGAAGTCTAGCATAATGTAGAGATGAATTTCGGAAAATTAAACGTGCACTAAACACAACTAACGAACCTAATTGCAAAATGCTTAAAGTACAACGATCATTATAATTATTTGCTGTATAGTTCAACATTGTACACATTGATGCTTAGTTTTAATAATTTTTAAAGCAAAAAACAGTAATTTTACCAACTAAAATAGTTTCGTCTTGCATGTAATTTGAATAGGTACTCCGATATTTGTAACTGAATCTGGTTAACTTGTGATTTAGCAATTTTACTTGGTCACGCTGCTGTCTCGTATTTAGACATTTTAATTTTGTAGTTTTTAATAAGATTTTGGAATGGTTGGTCAAAATTTCAAAAAAGGGTTTTTAAGTCAATTGACAATTTTTAGTCAGTGTGAGTTTCAAAGCTTAGCATTTTGTACAAAGAAAATATCTGTCATGTCATGTCACATACAAGTTAAGTTTTTTCTAATAAACATCGAGTAAATCTTGTTCAAGTCTTTAGCTCTTGGTATTTTTATTCATTTTTCTTATTACATAACGATGCTGCTGCTAACTTCAAACTTGCTTTTTATGTCTTTTGTAGCAAATTAGGTGAATCGAATTGTAAAATCGGAAAATTATATAATAAACGTGAGAGCTTGATTTTTTAATAATAATGGCAGTAGAGTAACGAGCAATTTGAACAGTTTATCTATCAAATAGTGTACACTTTTATTTTTCGACTTGTACACGGTTTTAACAACAAAATTGCAACAATTAAATTATAAATAAAAATTTCTCCTACAGTAATATCTTAATAATCGTTCCATAGACACTGGTAGCGTTTAAAAGCTACACTTACATTTTCTGTGACGGAAAAATGAGAATGAACGCAGTTTACTGTTCATCAGTTGAAGATGACATTATTATTCCTAATTTCTTGCCAAATCTATCAAATTATATCATAAATAAGACTTCTTTATAGTTTTGTTATGTTCTTTCCGTATTGGTCACTTGATGTTTTCGACTTTAATTGGGGTTGGTCCTTTAACATGAATATGCCATGGTACACTTACTGTAAACTGTAATGATTTTCGTATTAGTATGGAAATCAAATGAAAATCGTCAAAGTGTTAGGCCCTATCAGATTTTAAGTATTCTATAAAGCAATTACATTTAAACGTAGATTGCAACCCGGATTTTTCAAAACAGGGTTTAGAAGGAAGACAAAAGGCTATTAAAAGCAGTCAAACTTACATATATGGATGTACGAATTTGCATGCAATTATATTTTGTAGTTTTTTCCTGATGAGGGTAACTGATGCAGCATAATTATAGACTCACTGAAAATAACCAACACACTATTTGGTATTTTAGTATTTTTACACGGATGACTGATCATCAATATTAGGGACTTCATTACTTTGCTTGATTTTACTACTTATTAGTTTTTACAAATTCTGCATGCACCATTATAAATGCCCAATCACAAGTAAATTTATACATGCAAGAATACTTACGATTCATCATATTATAAGTAATTGTGCTTGCATGCATACATGTGCGTTATATTCGCAATGAAATCTTCATCAGAATCATTGTATAGTTATCATGTAATGAAGTCGACGCACATTTTAAAAGCAATATTTTACATTATCAATGTATTATTATCCTTTAAGTGAGTGTATGTTCAACACCATCATAATTCGCAGTATGAATGAATGTATCCCTTTTGTGATAGCGCAGAGATGAAATGAATGTACCAATAATATAACTACTAAAAAACGACAAACCCAACAAACTTTTTTTTTTCCTGTGGGCTGCTCTACTCGACTGCAAACTTGCAATGAATGCAATAGCTTCCTTTTGTCTTCAAAAAAATTCGCTCATCAGCAGTAACAGTACACTACACATTTATTATAATCATTTCTAGTCTTTTTTTCTTTTGGCATTCTTCCTTCCTTCCGGTATCCTTTCTTGTCACTTGTCCTATATCCATAACAAATGCATACAAAAAAGTGTACATTGAGTACACCAAAATGTAGTTTTATTATTATTATTATAACCACTTAAGAGGATGATATATTTTAGAATTCGTCAATTTGGCGCAAGCAACTAGTCACCAGTAGAATGTACCTATGTATTTCAATAAAAAATGTGTGTTAGTAGTTATATAACAGGTCGTGTTTGTATTGTACTTTTTAAAGTGATGGGACATGAAAAAGGTTTGAGGTGAAAGGGCTTTTTGGTCTACCAATTGTATTTTTTTATTCGTGTTATTTTTTGTAGCATTTCGAAAAAAATATGTTACGTTGGGAAAAAATGTGGTGACGGTACTGGGGTTGTATGTTGTGATGCAATATTCATGTAACCAAATATTGTAACCTGGTAAACGCATGCTCCTATTATTACTGATTTGACTTGATTATCAATCCCAATTGGAATGCAAAAAAATATGTGTGCAATAGTCCAATGTATTTAAATTCGACTTTGACAAAACGGATTTTCGAATGTGTACACAACCAAAAAATGATTAAACATAAATGTTCGTGTGTGTAGATATTCACCTACATATTTCAAAAAAAAATATTACCCAATGGTTAACTAAAGTACTTGAGAATTAGTGTATGTGACTTGTAGTAAAAGTCCGTGCAGTTGTGCCATTGATTGATTACGAAAAAATGTCAATTGATGTCATTGTAAATCCGTATAAAAAACGGTTAAAAAATTTGAAAGGCAAATGCTATTGTCATCATGAAGGACACACTCTTAAAAAGAAAAAGATTATACAAAAAGTAAATAAATATGATATTCACGCAAACTGTATAAGTTCTACTGTAAAATGTTACGGAGAAACAGTTAAAGTGTACTTTATGAAAACAACTAAACTATAGAATGTTTGTTCAGTTGTCAGTATGCAACGTGATTTCTTTTGCGAGTTAAAGTTCTTTTTTCATGCAAATTATTTGAAACCACATTTGTAAAAAAATGCTTGTTAAAAATCATCCAGCGACTAAATATTACTTGTTTGCTGGGGCAAACGCTTTATTATGCTCACCATTCAATATTTTAGTGGAAACGGATGTGGCATTGAATCTGGGCTCATTTTTGTCGCTTGTATTTTGTTACTGCAAACAATGAGCAATGCTAATAAAATGAGTTGTTACTCTGACTCTGTAGGTCCATAAATATTGCTGATGATATACAACACAGTAGTTTCGCCTTTTTTGCAGTTAGTTGGGTTATTAAAACTCCGCTTCATTTCAAAACCGTAATCATTGAGAGAGAAAAATGCAACAGAACAAATACGAAGCAGTAACGATATATTTTGTTCGATAAACTTGCAAAAGCCTAAATTTACTCCCATTCGACAGACAACGTGCATTCGCATTCTGTATTCTCATTTTTAAGGAATTTCATCCGGCGGAGTAGATGAGCGACTATACCTATTGAAGTGAAAACCACAAAACTTGGATGCAAATTTCATCAACATGTTGTTTCGAATGAAAATTGCCATAATGACTGACTCATGCATAAAGTTCCAAACGAAACGATTACGGCTGCTACACTGTTCAGGCTGAATCACCGGATACGGATGCATACAATAGTACATTATACGATTTACTGCGAAAGTGCGTAAACTGGTATTTGCGTTTATATTGCATATTGTATGAATGATGATGCTGTTATAGCTGTTATGATATGACGATATTCAATATTGTTTGACTTTGATGATGATGATGACGATTAAAGATAATGAAGCAGAAAAGCAAATAATTTGTGTTATTCTGCGATTCAGATCAAATTGGCCAGGAAGAAGCAGAAGAGCAAGCATTTTTTTGCATTGTACCGAATATTATTATTATTATCATAGATTGTCAGTGAGCTTGACTGATTTACTTCATTAAACTAACCGCTGCTGATAGAAACAAAAGGTTTTAAATTGTTATCGATGAAAAAAACGTGATTTAGATGTGTATGGGTAGACCTAATAAATACTCCTGTAATCATAACATTTACGACTGAGACGAAAATGACGGGGAAGCCAAGTCAAACTTTTTAAGTTGGCAGTTACGTTTTCACTATAATATGTATGATGATGATGATTTTGTGAAGGAATCAGATTATATCAACAGGATGTTAATGTCAGGTCGTTGGTGTTAGAATGGAATGAATTTTTTAAACCTCCCCGTACAAGTCCGTACAATAATAATCATCAACCATCATCAACATTTTGATCACATTCCCGTCTCGACAAATCACAACGGAATAACTATGCATAAAAAATATTAGTCGTGATCATATATTTATGAGTTGTCTTACAATTTAATTAAGCGGGCTATAATGCTGCCTTCATAGTTTCCGCATACGTTTACATATCTATCTAATAATTCTAAGCGAAAGCTGCTTAAAAGTTGTGAGCTCTTTGCCCTGTCTTTAAGCCATTGAACTCGATTCAATCTTGTCTTCATGAAAAACCTCATCCTGGAGAGTATAAGCATTACAAATTGTTGTTAAAAACACGTGTGAGGAAATCGGTTAGATCGGTTGTTCACCAATCATTTGTTTCTGTTTAACTCTTGCAAGAAATTAAATTATACAGGGTGCATATATAGTGGT
Organism: Entomobrya multifasciata; assembly: GCA_034693345.1. NCBI lineage: Eukaryota > Metazoa > Arthropoda > Collembola > Entomobryomorpha > Entomobryidae > Entomobrya > Entomobrya multifasciata. Next base: position 10,631 of record JAQFXM010002132.1, read on the forward strand.
TTTGTTAGGACCTGATAATTACTTTTTTATTACGTTCATCTTGTTGAAATCTGTCTACAAATCTAGCTGAGCTCATTCATAAACATTCAAATATCATTGCAACCTTCATTTTTACACTTGAACCGAAATATCGAAAAAACAGAAGGAAATAGAACTTGTAAAACTAAATGGAATGGAGGCCTCAAAATGACTTTTTGCATTGTTACCGCTGCACTGTTGCCAACAAAAGCATTTGAGAAAAAAACACTTAAGCGGTGACAATGAAAAATACGGTATACTAAAACTTTGTTTTAATTTAAGTATGTAACAAACAGGTAAATAAATAAACTACAGACATAGTAGAATGGTTGATGGTATGTATAAATATTATTGAGAACTAAATGACAAATTTCCTCTTGTAGCATACACAATCAATTCTGGCGTACCTACAACTCTAATAGCACACTGGGATATTTAATAATAATTTTTACTGATTGAATGTTGACACTATGCCTATTCGAATTTTTTTTTACAATAATGATGAAAATGTGATGTTATTAATTTCATATGTAGTTATGTGTGATGATGACGATGTAATCATACATAACCTAGCACAGGTTGATCAAGTTTACGCAGCAGTAGAAGTGAACTTCCCATGCGAAATTCTCAGCATATATCTGTAACTGTTGCTGATCGTATTATTATCATTGGTGTAGTACACCTTGTTCACTCCAGAAAACGTTGCACAACATGTGCCTTGAATTTATGTTACTTGTATGTATATACAAACTTTAGCTAAGTCTGATATACGTGCATACATGACATTTAATACAGGCACGCATTCCGTCGCAGTTGCAATGTGATTACTGTCTAATAGATTACTTGTGCAATGATGTGGGTTGTTATAAGTCTGGCTGATTGAAATAAAATATTATTCCCTGTAAAGGAGCATCAGTTGCAAAAATCGTTAAGGGCTCTTTAATTAGAAGAACGCGATTCAATGGCAAATACATATTTGTATCCCTTCAATTGCCTCTACTCTACTTAATACTATTATAGAATTCCTTACCATACATACTCCCAAGTTATTTTAATGTGCATGATATAAAATTAGTTTTACAGAAATGCAATCAGTTTCATCTCCCTGTAATATAATATAGTATTACATTACATGTATATAATTTTCTTTCAGTTCGTTCAGTTTACTTCAGCACACATGGATTTAGATCAAATCATGACGTTTGTTGTGACGGGGCCACATGAGACAAATCAACTGCAAAGTAGTTCCACGATACGTCTCCTTCGAAATAATAGTCTCTGTATTTGGCATGACATGCCTATTCATGACATAAGGATATTTTGAAGAGTGTCAGGGTTTATTTGTTGATTAAGTCAACGTTTAAATATTAACGGTTATTTTATTTCTTGACTCATGCTACGCTTATGGTAGTTTCCATATTAAGGCACATGTTTTGAGTTAAAATTGTAATAATATGTAGAATACCACCATGTTATTTTAACTATGTTAAATAAATATTTATTGCTTCTTCATCCATCGTTTCTAACTGAAAACACTTGACTTGGTTTGAGACAAGATTAAACAAACAGAAAGTGAGAGAGTAAGAGAGCACTCAAAAAAGTTTCCTTTTCATTTGTTTATCTTTTTGGTTCCGATAAAAAATCTCTTCTCCTTTTTACCGGCTCTATTGACAAGGATAAAAGGAGGCGGTGGTGTATACAAATAATTTTTTTCCCTAACAGGGCACTCGTCATCATTCATATGACTACTTATGTCACCCTCCAACAAAATAGCTGCTTATATGCATACCTGAAAATGTAAAATCCAAATGGGATAAGCCAAATATGGACAGAATTTTAGTGAATATGCAGAGGGTCGTTTGCTTTTGTATAAATAAAAATCATTATCCTGTTTACAAAAGGTAGCTTACAGGTAAAAGTGACCCATAAGATGTTATTTTAACAACAAAAAGTTTAAAGATGTCTGATCTTTGTATTACTCTGTGAACGGAACGATGAAAGAATTATTATATCCATGTTTTGAAGATGCTGCTGTTTCATTTCATATTATTTTCTATACACAATAAATAATAACTTTTGTTATCATTCTTAATGTAAATATTTTGAATCTTTATACTGCAATTCCATCACCATTCAAGACTATACTGAATACTGATAGTAATATGACACACAATAAAAATTTGTGCTAGTTCATAAATAACTGTAATTGTAATGTACACCAAAAACCATGCTTACAATGGATGTTACCTCTATTGTATTATTGTTGATTGGTGAGATAAAATCCACAAAAGATCAAAATAATCATAATATTAATAGCGGTATCACTCGTGGCATAAAAAAATTACAATAATACTGCGTGCTGTAGCATATTGACGTACGCATCATGTCTTATCAAAAAAAATTCTTAGCCTATTTGTGTTATTTTACTAGTTATTAATAATTGTAGTGAGATATAGATGTCTGGCTATATACATATTATGTATGTTTGTATATCATACAATATTATCTATCACCATCTTTTTTTCTGAGCATATATCTCTCATTTGTATTTGACAAAATAAATGGCTGCTGTGTCAATTGGGAAACCAATATTTTGAAAATATTCCAGCGGTGAAGATGGTATGAAGGAACTTCTAACCCCATGTCATTTTTATCTCCAATGGCATCACCACACGGTGCACCGTCACCGTCATAGTTTTCAAAAATAACGAGTGAACTACAGAGGAGCAAAAAAAGAAGTGAGCTTTAAATATTCCTCTTTAGTTTTTAAAAACGAAGGTGATCTGCCCAGAGAATTGCCACCGTGTAAAACAATAATGTTGTGTAGTGCTATGGTTTGTTCCTTGCTGCACTGCACTCTAAATTGAAGACGAAACAAGCAAGCCAAAAAAGATGAGATAACCAAAGTGAAGCTCTTTTTTGCTGTTGCTTCTCCTCCACGATACACACTGTTGATTGTAAATGATGCGAGTTTGTTCTCAGTTCCCACATAGAGCACAAACAGTCAAGTCAAGAATCAAGTGAAGCCAACATGCAGAATGGTGCTGAATTGAATCTGGTGGTGGTACAATAATGTGTGCGCTGCATTGTGACTATTGTGGTAAGTATTGCAATTGGGATGCGAGTTGAGTGTCGGTGTAACAGAGAAGTTAGTAAGATTCTTGCTGTCATTGTGTTCAGTCAGATCAGGTCTTGAGAGTGCGTGGCGTGTTGTTTGCAGAGAAGAGGTTGCATTGCATTGCCTATTATTACCCATTTTATCTCCTGTGAGTGCGCTTGTTTCTCTTTAATAGGTAGAAGCAGTAGCTAAAAGTCAAGTAGTTAAAAGAGAATATTTTTACCCCTCTTCTCTGACTAAATTATCCAAGAGCTCTTCAGCGTAGCCTTTCTGCCACCAAAAAACCTCACTTCTCCGGTTTGTTGATCTAATACTGATATTATGCTGCTTTGTCACCGCAAAGACGCAACGGAAGTTGAAACAAGCAAGCCAACAGTTTAGCCAGTCTCAGAGCTCATATCATCGATCAAAGTAGGAAAAAAAATTACGTGTGCACAGGGAAAAGGCAAGAGTTTGTATACGACTTTTGATACTTTGTCCATGACAGCCGCAGCAGCAGAAGCGCAACACACAGACATCAACTTGCTGTTTTACAGACAACTCAAGCGAAGTGATATTACATGAATCCAGTGAGTCATTATTTTAGAATTAACAGAAATATAGGGAAAAATACGGAATTTTCAGCTCAAGTTATTTTGTGGAGTTTGTCCTTGTTTCTTCTTTTTGTACCACCTGTCCTCCTAAAAATTCTCACATAATATAAAGTAATAATAATCAGTTTGTTCATGCGGTATGCACACACACAAACACATATTCAATACTCAATACTATCAGCAAAATCATGATTTTCAGGGTCTTACGATTCCAAGACTAGGTTATTTCTATCTTATTTTACATCCTCCTACTCCTCATTCACCATACATTTTTTGATTATTTTAAGAACGAAAAACCAAGGAAAAAGCAGGGAATAAATGTAGCAGTACAAGTTTATCACTTGATAATAGTTTGCAGTTGCTGGCAAGAGAAAAGAATATGTAACAGTTAAATTTTTTTGTATTGATAATAAAAGAAAATAGAATAATATAACATCTATAAATACAATACAATGATTGTAAATCCATTGTGTTTTGTATTGCGGTGATATGATGGTTGCAAAAGGTATGCAGGAAATGACGGTACTAGACAGTCAGTCAGTCTTGTTAATTGTGTATGAAACCTTGCTCTTATAAAAGCATGCGGATGATCTTGAGACGCGGAGCTTGGTAGAAGAATAAACGATTTATGTACATTGTGTGGCTTTCCACTGTACAAATTAAACTTTGCTTTTGTTGTAATTGTAATCTATGGTTTTGCAGATTGGGACCTTTGATTCTGGACAATGTAGACCAACCTATTAAAAAGGACTTTATTCATGTATTCAAGTGAAAAAAATAACTCAAGATATCATAAGTGGTTATAGTGAAATTCATGTGTGTACTTGTATACTTCGTTGTGATAAGTGACATTTTTTTCAACGGATTCACAAAGTACGCGGGTAAAAAACTTTTTCAGGTTGCGGAATGCAATAATGAAGAATAAATTGTTGAACTGTGGTAATCGTGCGAACGGAACACTGGGTTCTTGTACGTTTCTGGCAACAAAGCTGTCGTGACATGCCTTGTGCGCTTGATCGTGGAGTGATTGGTCCATTCCAGTGGAAAGTGCTAGTCTACATAGCAGTCATTGTATCCTATTTACCCTCTTTTTGTGGAGGTGTGTTTCCCGGTGGAGACGATGGTGGTGGCGGACCTCATCGTCGTAGTCATGTATCTTCCAATACAGGACATCCAAACGCAAACAATGGACACTCACAGCAAAATAATTATCATGCACACGCAGCAGCAGCATCCTCTCAGTCATCAGCATATGTCTCGGGGATAGCTGGGGCAGCAGGGATAAGCCATCCAGTCGTACCCGGGTCTGTGATGCACCTGTTCCCCCGCTACGGGTATTTAAGTCTGAGCATGCGAGTAGTGCCACGCAATGACACTCAAAACTGGATCTTCCTGGAGCCGTCCAAGGAAATCCTTGACCCCTCCACCTATCGTGTGCAGCAACAAACATTCCTCACCACAGACAACAGTCTGCCCCTCCACAATGAGTTTCACATTGACCTATGCGAAGATCTCCAGCAGTTGGTGCAAGCGTACTTTAGACGATTCGTCATTGAGGGACTGGATCGCCCGTGGCATGCCTTTGCGGGAGGATGGCGCACGCCTAGTTTAGCCAAATACTTTGGGATAGACCCGTCCTTTGTCAAGGGGGATTACAGATATATGCTCGTCAGGGTTCTGATGGTGAGGCAAGCGGGACGTATTGACACTTTCCAAAATATGACCGTTATGCCCAACTTTAGAGACAGCATCCACTCATTCCGTGCCAATGATTATACTTCTTCATTCAAGTTTTTTAATGACGTCGGCACACACTACATCAGTTCATTTCTCACTGGAAATTCCATTTATCAGGTGAGTAGGGGATATTGCAAATATACAACTTCCACATCATTTTTTATCTACTCTTACTCTCGATCGAATTTTACTTTACAATGTCTCTGTTATTCCCCCTAATCTTACGTATTGTTGTTATATTATGTGAGAGCGTAATGCTTGATTTGGTATATTATCCTCACCGTCATCATATCACGGTGTTATAAAAAAATTGCTTGAAGAAACCTGTTTTCAGCGGATCTCAGCCCAGAATGCCGTTTACATAAGAATAATTATTGTACTCATAAAAAATCTAGTGAGATAGGTAATACTGTAAGTATCCACACAAGTTCATTGCAAAATAGACGAGAGTTGCCGAGAAGCAATGTTTTTGAGCGTCATAGTTTTGACTACCAGAATAGCTTTATGCTTTAATATGCATCAAAAAAGGAAGAATGCGTTTAAAATTTGTAGATGCTCGTTCTACTGCCAAAATTGTTACGCTTTATGCAATGTGACATGTTTTACTGAGTTGATTGTCTTTTTATCTCTCTCTTTCCGTCGCGCTTACTTTTACTCCAAATTAAACTGCCAGACGACAAGTCTCCTTTCTGATTTGATCATAGTTTCTTTTCACGTCTTGATGACACCAACACAACTTATTTTTGACTGTTAACACTCAGTTCAATAAAGCGACAAAAATGTTTCACCTCAATTATTTGTGCGAAGTGCAACATGTTAAGAAGACTTTTCTGTTAAATTAGCGGATTAGCTGTAAAAGCTGCATGAATAGGTTTCATCTACAAGCGAAAGTGAAATGGATTAAGAGAAAAAGTGATATGCATGCTCGCGTATTGCGCATGCGCATGTCGTGATGCTATTGTCATCTTTCTTACCTGCTGCTCAAAGGCACACTTCATTTACTCCAGATATTTTACCCTTCTAAAAACTATTTTCTTTTTAAACTGTCATCCCTCTTCAAATCACAATACATCGTGTACTCCCATCAATTCAAGACAAAAAAAAATTATCAGTCGAAAAACCGGCCCTAGTTTCGTTGCGTTGTTTGGCATATGGTGTGTATATTTATGATTGTGCCACAAAACTTTTGCTCGTTTGCTGTTTTTTTTTCTTATTTTTTTCACGACGCATGAAACTGAAAATAGTAGCAATAAAAATTATGAAAACTCACGCTGATCAGACAAGGTTACTAAGCTGACAAGAATTCTCTCAGACAACAAGGAGGATCATCATGATCATCATCAATAAAAGCAGTATTACTATTATTATATTATTATTAGTTCATTTTTGTAATAATATGAACGAAGGCAATGTGCATGAAGCAGGTAGAGAGCATATACAACAACAATGCAGCAAACAATGAAATGCAACAAGCAAGCCAGTCTATGAAGAGCTCCAAAGACGCTTGTGCTTGTTATGATTGTTGCAAGTCAATGTATATCTAATTAAGTAAGATTAGTAGCTGTAAGTGTGGAGGTGCCATTTATTATTGCATGCAAGCAAAACAGTGTGAACAAGGTTTAAGTCAAGTTTGAAGAGAGTTTTTTTCTCGTATTACATGCATCCTTGAGCTCATCGGTTTGGAATATTCCCAATTATGACGAAGTTGTATAGAATCTGATGACGATGATGATGATGAGCAGCTATTTCAACAGAACAAAAATTGTGGAAGCTGGTGTAGCATGACCGTCATTTGTTTGCTTTTCATGCTTTCAGTAACCGAACCAGTCTAGTGACTAGAGTGCTGTTTAATGTTTGATTGCTACAAATGTAGTTGAGTGTTTGTCATTTTTTGCATTCATTCATCCATTTTTTCTTTAAAATAGTGCATATATTGTTGTGTGATTTGATGATAGTTTTCATCTGCACTGCGTGGTGTGACTTTTTTTTATAAGACTGTGACTTGAGTCCCTTCAGACAAAACTGAAAGAGTTTTAGTGTCTTCTTCGTCATACCTTGTGCGCAAAATGATCGGTGACGTTGTATGATTATCATCTTCACTATCGCCACTTGACTATGCCCTGTGATTAAAATGCAAAAATGTTGCATAGTTACCTATTTATTTATTCCCCCTTCTTGTCTCAGCAGTGGTTGAAGTACACAATAAATTACAATGAGTCAGGCAAAACAAGCCAAGGCAACCCCATTTCTGTGCGAATTCTTGAGTGATACTCTCCCTCTACTTTAGTAACGTTGTTATTTGTAGCGCTATTGCTGGCATGGTGGAAGCTCTCTGGGGCGAAAAATATAAATGTCAGTGGCTACAATAATGGGAAATATTTTAAGACGACGACGACGGCGGCGGCATCAGCTACTGGGTTTATATAGCTTTGAATAATTACCTTTGTCTGTATAAATCCTTCTTTGTTAAGGATTATATGTGACAGTGTTAAATAAAAGCTGTCCTTTCGATTTTTATTTATCCCTACTTTATACTTAAATGGTGGCAACGGGGATTAGATTTTAGCATCTTATAAATCAGGATAAACGTGATTACATCAAGTTGAAAAATGTAAGTCCTGCTATCCCGAGGACTATACTTTTCTCACAATCAATCTTCAATATTCAAAGTGCATGCATTTTGTTGCATACTTGTATTTATGCCATACTAAATGCACTTTAAAAAATTTATTCATCCATCACGATTCTGTGACATGAGCAACACGTCGTTAATTATGAAATAGCAAAATCATGTGCGCAACGTTAGATTAATTTGTAGCCACAAACATGATCCTCGCATAAAAAAGTTAGTATATATTCATACATGTGTATGTATATGTATGGAAGGATGCACATAAAGCACTTATAAGAAAAGTAATAGCAAAACTTGATTAGCACAGTTTATTATTTGACATTACGCGGTTATTTTACTCAGTTAAATTAGTTAGGATAATGGTATTATGCTCATTGATACAAAACAAAAAGTGTCATTTATTGTCACCAAATGACTCACTAAAAATGTATTCTATTGTCTTTAATTTGTATGCAAAATAATACTAACATTACATGAATCCAAACACTTTTTTATTGCGCTGCGTGTACTTATAAAATTGGATGGGGAATGGGGGAAAAGGAGTCCCCAAATAGTTTTGTCTCAAAAGTTTGACTCAAAAGTACTCTGTTATTGTACATTGGTAGGCACTTGTGACAACGATGAGTATGGTACACACAGGTACAAACGCATAAAATGCTAAATAGACGTTTTATATTGCTTTGCTTGCAGTGATGATTTAAAAAACTCATTTAAAGATTTGACAGAGATCTGAAATACGCCAGGTGTTTTTTCTGCTACAATTAGATAATGTAATGTACTAAATGCGCTTTGAGTGACCAAATGACAAATTATATACGCTGCCCTTCATTTTCAGTGTTGGATATCTATGTACACGCACGTCACGTAAATATACATTCATTGCAACAAAACATTAAAATTGTTTTTTTACTCTTTCCATTGTTATGACATATTTTTTTTGGAAAATTGGAATGTACATTATAAAGTAGTCATGATGATGATCTTGTGCTCCATCTGCAAAAAACATATTTTCTCATCATGTCATCTCATCAGCGTCGAAATAATTTGTTGTTTCAAAGTGATGTCACAATAAATTCGATTTGGAGGCTATTTGTCTTTGAGAGACAATTAGGATGATGATGACACGTCAATTTTTTTGAGCGATCAATGAAACGAAAAAGTTTGTCATCTGCCTGATGACGGTAATAGTAATGATGAATATTGTAGTTGCGTGGACAAATTCTTTGTCATTTTTAGGTTTGATGGTTACTTTTTTGTGCGTGTGTACCAAGTCATCACGATGACAGAATTTGGAATCGCGTCAAAACAAAGACATCAAAATATTGTTTAGTCAAAGTAGACACAGTAGCCTCCAAAATTTATACTATCGTACTTTTTCTTTTGATGTGCTTTTACAAAAAAACATTCATTACGTGTAAAATATATGCAAGTACAAGTACCAATGTACTACTTTGTTGTCAAATCTGGGGGAAGTATAATGTATATAATTGTTCTATTAATGGTACATATTTTCCTTCCTTGTCCTGTTTTGCATTGTTGAGATGACAATTCTGAGGATTAAGATCATGATGGTGACGCTTTTGTGATTTTTTGATCCCTTGAAAATGCATGCCTTGAAATAAAGTCCTGACTATTTTACCTTTTACTTTCGAATCAACTACACCATGCAGATATGTACGCATGTGTGCATCTCCTTTTTGAAGGCCAGGTGTGAATATGTTTTCTAAGCCCTGAGATATCAGAATCGGAAACTAGTCGACCTTTTAAAGAAGGCTGTGTATTAGATTAGACTAGAGTATCTGCACCGGCTAACATTTTTACAATTGTGCATCAAGATCAAAATATTGAAGATAATGTTTTCAAGGTGTGTGGGGGTAGTAAGCTAGGTCCGGGCTGAGTGCCGTGCCGGTAGTAAGTCTTGTGACGATGATGGATTGTCTTTCATTTTCATTGAGTCTCTTAGTACCTGTCTGTACTTGTATAGCTTTCTTTAGTCAACTTGAAATTATCACTTTTACCTTTACCTTCCTTTTTACAAAAAAAAGTTACAATGTCCCTGCACATACATATTGTGTAGTTTTTTCATGAACTATTGTCATTCAGCCTTCTCAGGTGACCGACTTTTTACATAAAAAGTCTAAATTGTTTACATTCTCCCAAAGTTGTTCAAAAAATAGAACGACATTCAGAAACGGAAATGGAAAGGCATGCATGTTATCGAATTTTTGTTACTAATTGAGATGTAGTGCTATTATTGTAATGATGCGTTTTTTAATCTGAAAAAAAAACAAGATCAAATTAGCTTTGTTTCATGCGAGTAGTCATTTTAGAAAATGTATGAGATTGAATGAATGAAGGAATGAGAGAGAAAAATGTCGTTGCAGACAATACAATTTAGCTGAAAAGATGATCTACTTCCTTCCACCTCAATAAAGACAAACAAGACAAGAGTAGTTAGCACAATACATGATCTCTTCAGAAAACCAAGCCAAATTTTGATAAAGAAGATGTGCAGTCACGATATCCAAGTCGACAAGATCAAAAAAAAACATTTTTAACAACATACGCATAGCTGTTCCCATTTGTCATCATTTAATGACATCAACCACTGCGTTAAAATGTTAATATATGTATTTTGAGCATTGCCAACTTCTACAGCATTCTATTTGCGCCAATTTTTATTTGTCGCTTTATAAATCAAATCGCCAGGAATATTTTAGCTAGCTCATTTGTATGATTTTTATGCTTACACTTTCATTCAATTAGGTTAATGAATGAGACATAGTGCAAAGTGCATTAAATGCAATCTATAACTATATTTTTTAGAAACGAGTTTTCAATAAATAAAAAATAATAAATTGCACCAGGCAATCGACAAGATAGCTCACTTCGAACATTTTATACTTTGCATTTTCATCCTCTCAAATTTTTTTGAAACAAAAAATCTATAATCTTTGGGTAGTACAAAAAGTATTTAAATCACTTTTTCTCATGTCGCTGTGCAGCTAGCGAGTTTCTAGTGAACAATAGGACAAAGGATAATATCAACAAAAGCTTGTAATGCTGTAATAAAGTTGCCTTGTATTCAAAGCACAATGACTTCGGATTCTAAATGTATTTCAAACAACTGAAAGCTGGCGTATAATTGTCGATTTTAAATAATCGGGGATATAGGTATGTTGGTTGGTTAAACATAGACACAAGATAATTTGAGAAAGTGTCTTGGTTGTGGGCGTATGTCTTGTTTTTTCTTCAAATTTCAGGCTATCGATTTTAGCGAGAGAGAGTAGTACATTTCACTAATTTTAATTGCTTAAACACTAACAATTGGCTTACATATAATATATGTTATATTGGCGACAAAAACGGTTAAAGTTAAACTGATCTGTCGGCGGAAGCGAATTTCTGTTGTGAAAATAAGGTACGAAATTTTTTCCCCTTGATTGGATAAGTGCTCAGTTTAAAACTTTTTTAAATATATGGATGACAATAGGACAAACCACCAGTTGCAGGTTCTGCCAGTTATATTTTTGACAGATTGCTTTGTCAGCCAGCGATGCGGTCCTTTAAAAGCAGTATGCAATGTGTGGCATTAGTGGAAGCACTAGATAGGCTCACGTGCTATGTAGCAAGTGAAGTCATCCATTCTATTTCCTTGTTCTTGTTGACACGATCGATACAACTACAACTTATGTTAGGTTAGTTGTTAGTGGTTCGTTTTCGTTCGTGTCGCCGTTTTTTGTTACTCAAAATCTCCTTGTAACAAAATGATGGATAAGCATTTGCGGACAACTTAGTTCTGATTGTTGGTTCCTTTTCACCAGTTTCATTTAATTCATTAGAGCTAAGATGTTTACCTGCGAAACATAAAACAATAAAATAGGACAGCGATACGATACACGTGTCGTAAATTTAACGTCTCTCACATGCACGTAGAGATTGTTTGTAGAAAATTATTAGTCTCCCGAGTCGAAATGATTTGTAGTTCTTGTAAAAAACATTTACACTTCTAGCTAACATGTAATAAACCTTACGGAAAGTTGCATTATTAAGTTAAACAATACTTAACAATTAGTACTCTGTTATTGTTTTTTAGAGAGAAAGGAGCATGTCCCGTGTAGGGGCAACAACGAAAAGTTTGCACATATCGTTTTAATTTTACTTGACTGGGCATGCCAAGTAAATCATTAAGCGCACAATAATTTGACAATAATTACTCCTGATTCTAAAAATACTACGCTTAAGTAATTTTGGCTTCAAGAAAAAATGAGATTTTGCTTTTTAAGAACCGATATTTAGTGGTACAATTTGAAAAAAATTCTAAGCTCTCGCAACGCTCATCATTTAAGTCGAATAGCTAATGATGATAAATTGGTGATTTTTGTCTGGTTCGCTGAGCAAAGCGAAGAAGCATTGTAATTTTATGATGCTTCCGAAACCGGAAGGCATGACTAATTACACAGGAGGTAGCCATCTGGGGTATTGGGGAAGTGGAATTTTCTATTTTAATATTCACAGAATTAATGCTTTTGCACACTCTCTTTGTTATTACTTTCCTTCTTAAAGACACTTAAAAAAAGATTGATTGTTTTGTTAGACGACAACTTTCATTGAATCGTAAAGTGGAGAGAAGTGTGTAGGCTTTTTTTGTGTTCCGTCTCTCACCATCATAGCTCATTATTTACATTTGCTGCAATTTTTGCAAATACAATTGACGCTTAACGCTTTAATAAAACAATGAGATATTTTTGGGTTGTGTGCTATCATTTATTCTAAAAATGAGTTGTGTTACTTATTATATACCATCAATGGGTAATGTTTTCATGACACGCAAAGAGGATTAGGTAGATCCAAATTGTGAATAGGAAGTTGAGGGTATTGAAGGAATGGTAGAAGGGAGGTAGGTATATGCAAATTTGTTTTCAAATTGTAAAGCAAAACTACAAAATAAATGTAAGGATATTTTTAGGTCCCTTTAAGACTAAAGACGATGTTGATGCGGTTTTTTGTTTTACAACAAAGAGAGTCTTTACGCAAATAACTCTAGATTTTTTTGAATTGTTTTCGTGTTTCATGCAGTTGTGTTCTTCCGCAGGCGCACGGTGAACACAACAATTATTGTTTATGGAGCATTATCGTCGTCGTGTGCTATAGATAGTCGGGTCGTCCAAGTGTTGATCACACCTTGATATCCTTTCAAAATAAAACTATTTAAATATCTTCTGTTGTTTTAAGACACTGCTAATGTAACAAAAGATGCAGGCTCAATGAGGATATCACACAAATAATGGCTTACTATAGCATATTGATTAGCAATGTATAAAGTATAGTTTACTTTCATTATTTATCAGTTCATTCATTACTTTGAATTAATGCGAAAAATACTGCAGTTTTGCTGATTTTAGAAAGCAATAAAGTTTAAGAATCCCCATGAGATCTGATCTGTTTAAAATTTCTCACTGTACGGCGATTATAACCATGTAGAACCATCATATGCAAAAATTAAAACAGAAGGATTGATTAAAAAGATGACAAAATATAAGTCATATCACTGATTTTTCACAAGGTCATGTTTAAATACAAAGTAAATAGTTCATTAAATTTTGCAAACTTATCCTTATCTTCATCACTATTCTCTGTAAAAAAGTAACCAATTCTCGGCCGTGGTACCCACCTCATATAAGTACCACCCCAAGAAGTTCACGCATAGTTTTGATGAGCCTTTTTACGGTAAAATGTTACCCTTAACGCAGCTGATGCGATCTCAGTTAATTTATACATATTTATCTATTTATACAATTAATGCTATGAGGCCTCATCTTCTCGTCGTGTCAGTAAAGCCGTTTTTCTCTAGTAGATAAAAACTACATGCAGAAGGGATAAAAATCTTTAGAAGGGGCGAATTGCACCGTAAGATGTTTGATTTATTGCATGCATTTACAATTTTGTACTCCCAACAGTCAGGCCTATTTTATTTTAGAATTCAATCTCAATTTGAATCTCATATACCATAATATAATATAGTCACTCATTATAACTATAACAATCACAAGTGGTACAAGTCCCTTTTTATAATCAAAAATTAATAACATGTCATGCGCACTTTTCTTCACGCGTGATTTCGACGGAGCGTATCCTTTTAACTCAAGGTTCGCCTTTGAAATTTACGCAGTGATTTAACCGTGATGATGAGATGAAGTTGCAAAAAGGGTTATCCGAGTCGAGTTAGAACAGTTACCATCATCATTATCATCATCACACTGTTGAGTGAGATTACACATACACATATACCATGCATCATCACGATAATCATCCTGAACTCTGAAATATTCCATCACCATATCAATAAGCATAGGCATATATTTTTAGCATTCAGTCGAGTGCGCTATGAAAAAAGGGTTAAAGATAGGAATTATCGGTTTCAAGTTGATGAAATAACATTCAATGGTAATTTGCCAACAATGAACGAGTGGACGTCTATAAATTTTTATGATCTTTTATGACTTTTATATTGAACTGCTCTACGCACAACTTACCTTGTTGACTGAGCTAAGTTTAAAGGTTTACTTTGAAGAGCAAGTGCTGCATTGATACGCATTATTACCTTGTTGAAAATATAAAACGTGGTGGCACGCTTGCCAACAAAGCCTTATGACTAGCTGTGAGTGTAGACTGACAAGCCGGTATAATACGTAATATGAATAAGTATGATAAATTCTGATTCATAATTCAAAATAGACATGTATGTATAACACAAGAGGTATCTGTGCACTTGCACTTATTACACCTTTTGGCTTTGTACGATGACAAAGTAAAATGATTGTCTTGACTCTTGACTTAAAATAAAACGTAACAATTGAAGGGTTTTTATGATGAGTGAGTGCAGTATTATTACTATTATTACTATCCTGTTGTATTTCTTCTGTGTTTAATACATGTGCTCGCTGTTTACGTTCAGTTTAAACTAGTTCTTACAAGGAGTACTTTGTTAATGTACTTCACTCTTCTTTCTTGTTATAAATATAAAAAGGCTTATTAAATATTATGCGCATTTTTTATGGCTGGCACACGCAATGGGTGCACTTTGTTTTGGCACTTTGTGTATATATTTGGTAAAAAAAAGAAAAGGAAAGACTCATCCCCATTGACCTGACCCTATACTATATGTTCATGTACCAAAAATTCATTTACCAAACAGACATAGTCAACTTGGTAGTCAACGTAATGTTTTTTGATTGGACTATTGTCTTTTTTAATATGTAATGTGTGTGGTGTGACTTAATTTTGCTTGCGTGCACTTGCAATATAATATCCCATCGTAGCAAATATATTTTGTTGCTTTATGCTTGACGAACATTAATTATTAATTTTCCCATTCCTTTGGTTATGCCAACTTTAAACAACTTCACTTTGAAAAGGGAATGTATAGGTTGACTATCACAAAAAAAGAATTGCAATGGCTTACTTTAAAAAGATTGTGATGCTTTTCTGGGTTACCATAAACGTGGTCTTCAAATGTTATATACACACTGAGAAACCAACATTAGTACAATTATTATGATAAAACGTGATTGAAAGTGTTGCAGACTATTTAACTTTTTTTGGTGTTGATGATTGTGGCATAATATTATGAGAATAGCTTTTTATTACATCCGTCCGATGTTACAAAAACCATGGTCAACAGTAAGTTATATAGCTAATTACATACAAAATGGTTTTTTATCGTATAAAAAGGATGCCAATATCGTGCAATAGCAACAAAGTCTCTTCAACTAACGAGGGAACATCGGAACATGTTTTTCTCAGATCGCCTTCATATTTTGATGAAATACTACTCTTACCTAGATA